>BGPR01008226.1:7565-65220 GCA_013235015.1 Araneus ventricosus
TTAACGGGAACTGGCGGCGGTTGAGAACGAATGTTAGATCCACGTCACTGGTGGCTAATTTAATTCTTGGCAAGAAAGCAACATCGCCACGATTGCATTCAGATACAATTAGACGTCCAAACTATATCACGCGCATGATATACCACTGACGTAATTTACTACTTTCTATTAAAAAACGCAAATTAATTTGAAATATAGGATTAATATAATTTAAAATGTCTCGGGAACTATTGATCATAGCGGGATAAATTTTATATCAATCGATAGAAAATTTTATTTCACTATTTTAGAGCTATTAAATTTGAAATTAGAACGACAATTACTCTTTTAAATTGAAAATTACTGAAATTTAGGTTTTCTAACAATGAAATAATGCTGTTCAACGTCTCGCAGTGCTATGGCGCGAGTTTTATTGTTGGTGACGTCAGAGCGTTACCGGAGGATCTGGGCTATTATATTAATAATACTCGTGGCACTACGCAATTTTTAGGCGGTTGGGTAGTAATCTTTGTTAGGAAGTAAACGAGAAATTCTAGGGGAGATCACTCCCGGTTTATTTTTTGTATTAAGTTGCTTATCTACTATAGTTAAGAGAAAAATAACACTCTGAATTGAAAGTACAAAGAGATTTTGAACCGCAGGTTACAACAGCTCTGAAATAAGCATAAGCAGGACATTTACCATTAGGCATAATTTTATTTTTATGTTTATAGTTTGGATAAAAATTACTTGACAGCTTTTCCAGATAATTTTATCACATTTAATATATGAATACTGCTATAAAGGTTCAATTCCTTCGCTCTCTGAAGCACAGTGCTTGTGGAACTAAACGAACGACGAGGCCGTTCACAATTTCAAATTCAGTTTTCACTCCTGGAGGTGTGGAAATTTCGAAATTTTTCACTGTTTCTGCGAAATAGTGTAATATTTCCATCAGGGCTATTGTTTCTCCTGGACAGTTTCTCCTTCCTAATATGAGAAGAAAAATATTTATCGAAATGCATAATAGAGTTACAATACAATAAGGAGTCGAAAAATACCATGACCAGGGCGCCGTTTACGCAATTTAAGCCTCTTGTGACGAAGAGGGGGGGGGAGGAGGAAAAAAACATAGTATGACCCGAGCGCTACTTAACCTCGGTACACCACTGTCATTATGTAAAGTCATTAAAGGTTAACCGAGTCCTGTACCTACCGAAGGGAGAGGGTATAGGGAGAAAAAGAATGAATGGTGCTCTTCCGGTCAAGCACACAAACACAAAAAAAAGAGAATGGGGAGCCATAAAAAGCATGACACGAAGTATTTCTGTTGTCCCCGTAGCAATGATGGGGGTGGGAAGATGGAATTCCAAGGGTTGTCAGACTCGTGTGAAGTGTTTCAAAGTACAGAGACAAAAAGAAGAGGTTAGTTTAGCTGCTGGCCGAGGGGACAGAGACACAGGAGATGGCAAAAGAAAGTCAACGAAAGTTGTTACAGTGAAAAACTGTTTAATTAAGTTTAAAGTACTTAGACTTGAAAATATTGCTACCCCTAGCAACGCCGGGTTTATAAGCTAATATCAAATGAAACTCAAAACATAGTTTTTAAAATCATTTAACAATATATATATATATATATATATATATATATAAGGTTTGCATCTATAGAAAAAATAGAAAACGCATTATAGTCGTAACAAAATACTTCAAAAATAAAATTATCATTAATTTACATTAGAATAAGGAATCCGAATGTAAAATGTTCAATTGAACTTAATAATTTTCATCAAACGCTCATGACGTATTGTTGCTGACATGATCTTTGCAAACAAATCGATTTCACTTACTAAATTTTTGGTAGATTTTTTTTGTCGAGTGTTCTAGGACACACATCGCGTAATGAGTCAAAATGTATTTTTTATGTATTTGTTTTTTTCATGGGGGAAGCGATAATTTTAGAATTCGTAATCAGATAGTATAAAACTCAGATATAAAAATGCTGAAGGCACTACAATTTTTTTTAATTAAATATTCGGCAGAAACTGGCTTTGGGGTAATTTTATGACCCCACTTGGCCATCCGAAGATAAAATGAATTTAGTTTAATTGTAGAAATACCTAATACAATTTTTTAACAATACAAGAACCCCCCCCACCACCACCACCACTGAATAGTGGTGACCTTCTTTCTTTAATTTACCTCTTTTCCAAAGCTAATTTGGCCGATTTCTTAACCCGGTTATTGGGTTAAAAAAAAACACGATTATAACCAGGCCAAAAAATTACCGAGAAAATCGAAATAAAAAAAACTTATTTTCGGTTTTAACCGGTAGGCGTCTCTCATCCCGATTCTTAAAGCGATACTCTACTCCATCCGAATCATTAACAGAACCAGTGGCGAATCCAGGATTTCCGTCGGGCGGGGGGGGGGGGTTGAGGTATAAAAAGTTTTGTATCGTCGTGACAAATGTCAAATCTTATGGCTTATGTAAACCAAAACAATTTAACTTTACAGACTTTACTCACCTGACAATAAGAATCATAAAGAACACTACAATACTTTCGATAATTTAACAAAAAACACAATGGAATAACTAGCAAAAACATTTTTTTGACCGTGTCAACGCTGCAAATACGAGTGGAATGAATACAAAAGTGGGAAAACTTTCGAGTCTGTCAAAAACCAGGAAGAAATGTTGTCACTTTTTTTAAGGGGAGATTAAGAAAAAACAGCTGTAGTGATTTTAAAAGAAAATAAAGAATTTGGTCTGGCAGCCCTGATGCTGCGGGCCTGATAGCCTCTCTGGATTCGCCATATCAATAAACAGAATTGCTGCTTCCATGTATTCATGATTTCGACTGTTCGGTAACGAATGCTCGAACTAGACCATCGGAGAGAAATCACAATCAAATGGGTTTAAATCCGGATAGAACAACTTCCAAGCCCAAAGAGTAAAAGCAAGGAAAAAAACAATAACAGTTACGAGTTGCAACCGAACTGTTGAATAGATTCTTAAAGCGACACACCACTCCGCTCCATTCGAACCAACAACAGAAACGTTACTCGGGTTTAAAATCATCGAGCAAAAACAGTAGTCACGAGTTAGATCCGAATTGTTCCAGAGATTTCTAAAGCGGTAGACCCCTCCATCTGAACCCTCAACAGGACTGGTACAGCTTCAAGTATTCTACGACACCAAAATTGCCGGAAACAGGTAGTTCACAACGTTGGTTACTTCATCGAAGGCCTATATACGTTTCAAGCTAGTCTCAATGTTTTTTCGTCTATAATTATATAGTCGCCATTATTAAATTTCCAACCCTCTTAATTATGCGGTTAAATAAGTTCGTAGAAAAAGGGGGTTTAAATTATATTCCCCCCCCCCAGCTTTCGCTATGCATCTTGAGCTGCTTACTTGAACACTAAACGGTTCCTTAATTGTTGTTCACGCATTTTCTGAAAACGTCACTTACCATTTACCCACATATCATGCTGAAGCATGATAAAATTGGAAGAAAAAAAATAGTAAGAATTCCTCAAAATGACTTGAAGCTTTTCACGATATACATTTCTATTTTAAGAAAATATACTTACCAACAGAAAAGGGTACATAATTTGTAGTAGGCTTAACAAGTTGTGTTCCATCAGCAGATAAAAATCTTTCTGGCCGGAATACCTCTGGTTTTTCCCAGTAATCTGGATCGTGGTGAATGGCCCACATGTTAGCAATGATTTCTGTGTCCTTCGGAATAATGTATCCTTGTACAGAAATGTCTTCACTCGCACTGGATAAGAAAAAAAATATCGAATGAAGTATCGTTCAGTGTAATTTAGATGAAAATTGACTGGAATAAAGAGGAACCCACTAAAATGCATTACGACGCGAGTTAGGCAAGGATTTGACTGCGTATGTCGCTTAGAAGATAGCATTCCACAAGCCATTCCTAGTGGCCTGTGCATTATCTACACATGTAGTGATCTCAATACCTCAAGTACGACAATCCTAATACCACAGGGTGTCCGAGAGAAAGATCTTTATTATTCGAAACATTAATAGCAAAAATACGAGAAGGCGAAATAGAAAATGTTTTAGAGTGCATTCAGTGTAGCTCTACGTGAGTACCTTTAGTAGCATTACATTACACTAAAACACGCCTGACTCCAGAGATAAAAATCTCCGGTTTGTAGTTTTGATGAGTGTGCGTCGAAACATTATTGAGCAAAAAAATACATAGAATAATAATACATAGAATAATAATAAAACAAAAATATATAAAACAAATTAAATACGTAAAATAATAAATCCAACTGAATATACAAAGAAACATACTAAATACCAAACACTATAAACTAAGAGTACAGCATTTTAAAGGAAAGAACAAAAGAGAAAAAACATTACAAACAAACTCGTTGGGAGTGTCTTGTTACTGGAGGGGGGGGGATAGTGACCTCAATGTCTGAGTATCTGTCTGAAAAATTACTGCCGATTCCAGGGTCCAATTTAAACAAGACCTCGTTATTGGTAAGGAAATTCACTAGTTGGATGATTTTGGATCTTGTGTATTTGTTGGAGAGGCAGCTTTTCCACCAATGTTCGGTGAGATTATCACTTGGTTTCGTCATGTGGAAAGAGACGGTCAACAAGCAACTAGTAGCAAAGTGCAGAGGGTCGCACACTTCCCCACATCCACAACGATTTGTGTGATAGAGATTGAACCTTTTAAGGAAGCAGGGAAAGGGCCCATGGCCGCTCCTAGGGGGTATCTCACTTGTTGATATTTCGTCACCATGGGAGAGCAAACACGTTGGAACCGGTTTTATTAGCACGCAAAGCGAAGATGGGTCTTTTTCGTTTTGCTAGAAAGCTTCCATCGAAGTCCACGAGCATGAATAACTGATTCCATCAGGTTCGACTCGCCAGTGACGTCACTGAAAACTTAGGCGCAGTCAGTTTTTCGTTGCATATAAAATAACTGAATATCAAATTTCTTATTTTTTAATCAATTTGTTGTCACAGTTTAACATTATTTGTTTGAGATTTTTTTTTGCTTATATTTCATAAACATTCAGTAAATTTCTAATTCTTATATTATAGCTATATTAAGCAAAAATTAAATAAAATAGTATGATTCTTGGAAAAAATTAATGCACCTATTAGTTTGTATCTATGGATATTATACATAAATTAAGTCTTAAATGATATAAAATTATTAAACATAGGCTAGTACTGTCCCATAAAAGCATTTTCATAGATGAACAATCTTTTGTAAATGTTCAAGATGTTATGATGAGTCTTCCAGAAGCTACATTTTCACAAAAAAACAGAGACTTTCAGTGACACAGAAATCTTTTGGTGTGTAATTTGCCAAGTTTAATATTCTCTAATCTTGCATTATAAGTATGCACTGAAGCCATGAATAAACAAATATGATGCATTCTATGTTTTATGCTATTAAAAAATGTACTACATTTACATATTTTTTTCAACTTATTTTTGGCTGTGGACCATTGTACCCTACAATGATCCAATCTGTCACTTGTTACTTAAAAATAAATATTAAAAAAGTATAGATAATTAATAGATTGAGAGTGAGTGTAATATAAATCTTAATATGTAGAGAATATGTACTTATGCATTTTTTTTCAAGCCAAAAAAAAATAAATAAACAGTTCTTTGAGAATAAAGATTCAAAATTTACTAAAGTGGTCCGTTGTACCCTGGTCTCCCTTATACATGATGTATACACTTGTATAATTTTTTTAAAGGGCTGAATTTATATGCAAATACTTAAAGCATCCCTTTAGGAAATAAAAAAAAACACTCATAAGCCCTAAAGATAATTGATTTTAGAATTAACAGTTATTTCTGACGATGAAAGATTGCAACACTTGTGAGTACTTGATACATGATCATGCATTTAATCTCCTTACAAGTCGCATGTTAAGGAAAAATGAACTACTTATATTGTAAATTACTAAAGAAGAGTTTGTTTAAGGTGTAGGAATGCATCTGATTGGTTAATATCAAATCAGTAGCTAATTTCTGGACAAATAGATGCGTTTTGTACAAAACTGGTACAGTTTCCAAAAGTGGAGCATCTACCCTTTATGTTTTTATTTACTATGTATATATTTCTTTAGGGATTTTTTTTCCCTTTTAATTATGTTGATAAATTACATAAATAAAGCTGAAACACCAATTTTTTAGTACGCTGTAGAAATCAAAACAATTGAAAATATTTTCTTAGAATTTTGTTCGCAAGTACTATGTGTCGTCTGCACATTCACGATAATTAATTCTTGGCCGTTTTTAATTTTTTTAGAAAGTGTCAGACGGTGAGAGGATTTTTATGAATTGTAATATTTTATATACGTCATTTTTACATTAAAGATTTTTCTTCTTTTTACTTTCTCGTATAGAAAGTATACAAAGAGAAAGTATTGTAATCGTCAAAAAATTCGAACTCGAGATTTTGACGAATCTCCACGTTTTAGACCTCCCTGAGTCCGAAAAACATAATTTTGGAATTATGTCTGTGTGTCTGTCGTGAACACGATAACTCGAAAACTATTAGAGCTACGGGGATGAAATTTGGTATGTGGTCTTTAAACATAATTTGTAGGTTTTTATCAAATTTTGGACAAAATCCGTCAACGGGAAGTCTGCCTGTCTGTATGTTCAAGGTCATGCGAACGCTATAACTCAAAAACTTGAAAAGCCAGATGGATAAAATTTTATACACAGTTTTATCGTCATGAAATAGGTCCGTATAAAATTTTGGGCCAAATCCGTCAAAGGGTTGACTGTCTGTCGGTCCGTATAATTTACTTTTGAAGAGAATCCGGAAGAACGGAGAGAATTTCATTACGGAGTAGCGAATTACGCAGTTTGTCCTTGAGCCGGTAAGAGAGGAAAATCGTTACGATCTCTTTGAATTTCATTCTTTGCCTAGATATTTTTCAATCACTATAATGAAAAACCTTCTGATAATCATTGGATTCTGGGTACTAATAGGTTCGAATTTTTTTATCCACGCGGTGGAAGGGGAAACGGCATTTTTTTTGGAGAAGTATACGAGAAAGTTTAGGGGAGAACACTCCCGCTGGTTTGTTCCTTCTATTTTAAAATCACTCCATCATCCATCACCACTAAAGCTGCTCAGCGTAAACCAAAGTATTGGTATCCATGAAGACAAAAGCAACAGCAACAAACGGCAAGTGCGAAGTACAAAGCGGAAATGAAAGGACAGCGAAAATGCAAACGCAAAAAAAAAACCTATTTGCATCGCCTAAAAGGCAATTACATATTGCAACTGTCATCCCTTTTTGGGGGGGTGTCAGATCGTAAAGAAGGGGCGTCCATCCTCCTATGCTCAAGGACACATTGAAGGAAAAACCGTCCATCGAAACCGTTGTCCCTTGATGGGGAAATATTCTGCTGTAAGATACCGCCTTTAGTAGTACGAAGAATGTCTAGTCTGCACTCGATTTCCCGCCAAGTGTTTTTTAATATTTCTCATGTGTTTAAACTTCTGCATCCATGCATGAATTCAAGACAAACTTGATGGACTTCTGCGGTACATCAGACGAAACTTTCTTCCTACTTTTTTCGGTTGCTTTGTTTCCGCTAACCACAATACAAACTTCGCTTTCTCCTGAGAGCGGTCGCCACTTCCGTTTCTTATTACAGCTTCCAAGTAATTATTGCCATATGCCTCAGACTATTTATACCAGAAAAATAATAGTTAGATTACTTCATTAATTAGTAGAATAATAAAGATCTTTCTCGGACACCCTGTATACAGGGTGCCCACGCTAATTGTGGACCATAGATAATTTCTAAACTGTTAGAGATAGGCATATGCTTTCAATTGGAAAAAAATGCTTTAAATGAAGTAAAAAATTATTGAGACAATAAATGTACTGCTGAAAAAATGACGAGGTCTAAATTTTTACACAGTTCCTCGGCCCTACTAGTGATATTTTGTAAAATAATCTTGACACATTATGATTTTAAATCAAAAAACGTTCCTCACTTCCGAGACTAAAACTTTTGAAATTTTAAATATCAGTACTCAAGTAGCCGCCTCGAGGAACCTCTTAAGGGTAAGTACAAAATTGAAATTAAGCATAAATGTGTTATGGACGAGTTTTCTGTTTTGTTTATTTACATTAAAATGCCGTAACTACGTAATTCCGGTGTAATGCTAAGTCAGTGGAATCTTCAAAGCAGAAGTCCAAAAGTAATGCAAATAAAGTTTTTCATGTAAGTAAACAAAAAAGAGAACTCGTCCATTAGGTTTTAAGCTGGACATTCACCTCTCCACGCAAATGGCTTGGTGGCACTCTACGCCATTACATTTTCAGCCCATCCTTTTAGGTAGGTTATTCACGAGCTGCTCCACGCGAACGCTCTGATCTCCTACTGCACCTATGAACTTTCAATGGAACCACGCGAATTCTCATCGGACTTTCGCATTGATGATCAGTTTTGGAGTGCCATCACGCCATTGCCATGGTGCGGAGCGTTCGTGAATGCCCAGCTTTATATTTACTTATTTTATTTATTCAAAAGAAAAACACACTACAGAGAAAACTCTAGCTACAGAGTGCAGACACAAAATGAATAATAAAAACACAAAGAATAAAAGCTGTAATCAGTAAATCTGAAAAATGTTAAAAAACGTATCAGAAAATTAAAAGTTGTGTGCAGAGAATATAAAAGTTCAAAACACTAAACCATAAGAAATTTTACAAACGCATAAATAATTCAAAACGAACACACAAAATCGCAAAAAAAAATAAAGACACATTAGAATTCTAAAAGTTGTACACAGTCATATTAAAACTATAAAACACATTAAGGATTTTTAAAAAAATTGAAAACAATAAACCTAAAAACCCTTTCCCTCAAAAAGGATTTAAAAGTTAAATACACACAAACACAAAATCCTTAAAAACACATTAGAAATCTAAGAGTTTAAAAAAGAAAACTCACACTTCAGACTCCTATTAATCACGTAACATGAGGAGGAATTAGAGCGTTTTGAAAAAGACTCTTACCGCCAATAATTTGCTTAAGGGGACGGTGGACCTTGAAATTGGCAAAAATTGACCAAAATATAGAAAAATTTTTTTTGTTATATTGAGATGCTGGTTACATTAATGAACCATATGCACAAAACCGCGTGTCTCTAAATTAATTTATTAAAAAGTTATAGGCATTTAAAAAAATTTAAAGGGACCCAAATATGTAAACAAACATTTCACCAAAGAGAAAACACGATTTCTTTTACATTTTAATTTAATTTAGAATTAATATTTTTACGTTTTAGCTTTCGTGGATCTTAAAATGTATTCATTTATTTGTATGTTTGATATATGTAATCATGTTCTACCTACTGCGAGACAAGGAGCTTTGTTTTAACGTTTACTATCTTATTTTAAACAAACAAGAGGAAAATACATTGTTGGTGAATGCATTGTTCTGGACCTATAAGCGTCTACGAGTTAGGGAAATGTTTAGACAATAATCACATACTGTCGCTAGAAAATCCTCATAATAGTTGTATATGACCAAATAGGCATCAAATCAGTTGATCTGTGAATGCTTTTTTGCGGAATAAGGAAGACTAGATTAAATGTGCCATTGTTCTTCGATGATGCTTTCACTTCTAAGCAGTATACAAGCATTAAATCCCGACAATTATCTAATTATTTTGAAGAATCCGTTTCGCTGTGGGATTTGTCAAGAATGTGGTTTCAGCAAGATAGAGTGCCAGCACACTCCTGGCCAATTTTTTTAAAATTAACATTATTGGATAGTGAGCTGCTTGTGAATCACCTCCGCAATCGTCTGAGAAAGAGATTTGACGAATACAGCAAATTATATAAATTGTATTCTCAAGGCATGTAATCTGTTATGCCAACAATTTTTCATAATGTACAAGGAGAATTTGTTTCACGGGTGCACATCTGTATCTCATCCGAAGGAAGTCACTTCAAGCAAATATAAAGATAAATTGATTATTAATTGAAATTTTCAGAATGTTGATTATAACAGTATTTTTTAAAAATGCATGTCAATTTCTAATGTTGTCATTTTCATCACGCTGTTACATACAGAAGTTCTATAAGCTTTAATTTATTTTTTGAGTATCCTGTGTCTGTTTTGCGCTTTTTAGTCGAATTTTTAATCAAATAAAAGTTACAATGCCAGTTATAATTTTATCTTCATCTTTTAATTCTTCGAAAGCTGATAACTGTTCCCGGAAATAAATTTGTGTATGAGCCCCCATTTACTTTAAGCAACTATTACTCAGTCAGTTTTAGCAATAACACAGTGGAATATTTCTTATTGCTTATATTTTTGTGCTAAGAGTTTTACTAACTATAAATGATAAGACCAGAGGACTGTATAAGAATTTAGGCTTCGTAATTTTTTCAGCAATACTCAAACTTAAAGCAATTTTTACAATTGAGAATACATGCTTATCTCTAAAAATTGAAATAGAAAGTTTAGAAATTGCCATTGGTCCATGATTAGATTGAACACCCTGTATATTAAAAAACTTTGACAACGACATGTAAATATGTTTACTTACAATCTAGTTGTATTAAAATGCAAAACACTTTCATATCGTTGTCCTTCTATGACGACGGCAAATGTGTAAGGAACCTTGTCTCTGTCAACGTATTTCACCCTGCCATCTTTACCCACGACTTCCATGAGCTCCTTGTACACCTTGTCCTGAACATCCTTATGTCGGCACATGAGTCGGAACAGCCAGATTAGAGAGCTGAAGATGGTGTCGGTGCCGCCCAGGAACAGACTGATTAAGTGACCTTGCAGCTCGGTTTCTAAGGTAGAGGACAGAGTGTTGATTGGAATCATTTAAGATTAATTTTCAGACGCATGTAAATAGAGGAGCTAAAAATAAACAGTTATTTTAATTCATGTTTTTAGTAGTGTATTAAAAATAGAAAATGTCTTTTTTATCAAAAACGTAATTTTGCAATTTTTTTTAAATGGATAACTGAGAGCTCTAAAATTATAAAAATATTACGTTGTCATCAAGACCCAATAAATTTACAAAATTTTAGAACTCTAGTGCATTAAGAAGTGAGTGAAAAATCGATCACAAAATTCCAACCTTACATACATAAAACATAAAACATTTCGAACTTAGCAAAAGCGCTTAAAAAGGTGTAATGTTTACCTGAAAAGTAATGCTTTTTGCTTTTGAATTCAGACAATTCTGAAAGTGTCTCTAAGTACGAATTTATAAAATCTCCCTCCTTCTTATATTCTGGTACAGTTTTGTGGCGATTTATTTGCTCTCTATAAGAAAAATATTTTCGCAACTCATCAGAGGTTGTGAATTATACAGGTATTTCGCTAAAGAGAAAATCATTTCAAAGCCTTGATTTATTATTATCATTTTTTTACTGGCTACCTTTGGCGACCAGCATGTCCGCTGGGAATATTCGCTATTTTTAATATCATTTAAATCTCTTCTGCATAAACTTAATAGTCATAGATCCAGCGGTAACTTTCAATCTTCAAATTATTATAGGCATTTTAGTAGTGTAACCTTATATTTGCTCTGTTTACTATGTACACGAATATCCCCAATAGAATCAAATCACATGACATATCAATCGTATGAAGAACTTAACTGTCCCTGTCGTTTAATATCTAAGTTAGGTAATAATTAATCTTTACATTTAACATTGGAATAAAAACACGTGATTAAATATTTGTAGAAGCAGAAAACAGTTTGAATTTCGTTGCAACAGTGAAAAGTTTTGTTTTGTGAATTGCGTACAAATATAATTTTAAAATATTGTTAAATCGGGAAAAAATTGTACGACAATTAAATTGGCGTCATTAAAAAGGTAATTATTGGAATTGTAAGATAGTGCAAAAATATTTTGTGTGTGATTATATTCCCAGAAGTGACCAACTTTCAAAAGTGCGAAAATTCTAATTTTGTTTAATTTTCAATTTCTTGAATTTCTAAATATTTTTTAAAAAGTTGCTTCGAGGTGCACATTTCCATCCTCCAAAGTATCTTTGTGACAAATTTGGTAGCTATTTGACTCCATTAGGGACGTTCATGTAGACAATGAATAAAACAGCATAGGTTAATGTCTATCACAATTTAAAATGATTTTGTTAAGTGAAGCATGAACATCAAATTATGCGTAAGAGATTAAAATGAAATTATATTCCCGGCGAACAAGCTAGCCCCCTGAGGTGGCTAGTATACATTAATATACAAAGTATGCTATAGTTATGATAGTATACTTTGTAGTGTTAAATAAGATTCCTCTCTTAGAATTTCATTAAATAATGACAACAGAACAGAATAAAATGGTTCTATCAGATTATAGCAGTATGCTTCATAGTTTTAAATAAATTGGGAGCATTCACACACGCCGAAGTACTTACATCATAAAGTCTGCAAACTTCCGATTGACTTTCGAATATCTGTCATATCCAGCTATTTTGAAGATCTCGCAGAACTTTCTCATTCCGGGCACTACAGATGTGGCATTTGAAGGGCTGGTGAATACAAATGCGTGTTCTAAGAACTCAGTGCAGAGCTTTATTTCATCGGCTTCTATTAATCGCCGACCCATTAGCAGAATAACGATGTTTGAAATGAGAGAGAAGCTCAAAATGGGAGAGATATCAATAGGTTTCCCGTTCAGTTCTTTGAGTTTTTCTGTAAATATCTGAATTTCTTCCTGAAAATATACAATGTTTTCTTAATTGATTGAGTTAAAATAAAAATCAAAATTAAACAGGGAAAATAAACTTGGAGAAATGCAGTTTCATAAAAATGGTCATAAAACTTTTTTTACTTTTACTAAATACAAAAATTTATGGAGAATAAATTCTAAAAAACTTAAAAAAAACTTTTATATAAAAATTGGATATCAATTTAGCTGCAAATCCCTCCAAAATTGGCGGAAAACGGAAAAAGAAACATACTTCTTTTCCTTACCTTCCGGATGTAACATGAATCTAAATTTGGAAAAAAAATCTAACAGTAACAGTAGAAGTATTTTCCTTTCGTTAATTTTTTTCAACAGCCTTTACTGATGAAATAATAACAATGTTCGGTTATATACTATTTTGACGATAATCAAGCGATGCTTTATTGGAGTTGTCTTTTCTAAACACGTAATAAATTTATAAAAGATCTTATAACACATTAAGAGTTTCTAAAGTGGAATAAATATTATGTTATTTGTCTTAGCATTGTAATGCATTGAAATGAAAGTTCTGTGGTGAATTTTTAATTAATCGTTCTAATTAAAACGCATTTACACTAAAAAATCTTTTCTACCTTTTGATAATTAATATAATTTTTACTGACTTTCATTAAAATTGTTTTATTATCATTGTGGTGATTGCAATATCACTGGCCTAGCTATCTAGCTAAGTCACAGCGGTTTCCAAACTTTCTGTTCTCCCATTCCCCTAATGATTCTTATGACCCCTCTAACGATTTTGGTTAGCTGAAGAATCCAATGACTCGAATTAACTGAATATGAGGGTGAGACAAAAAGTTAGTTGCACTGCGTCAGGAAACAAAACAGGATAGAAATTTTGCTATAATTTTGTATGTACATTAAAGTTCCGTACAACAACTACTTTTCCACATAATCGCCACCTTTATTTAAATATTTGTCAAGGCACGTCATAAATTTTTCTGTGAAGAATTCCCGTCCAATAACCATTTTTGGATTACAGCTTTCACACCTCGTCATCCGAGTGATATCGTCGCTTTCAACATCATCAACATTGGTACGTCCTTTCTCTAACATGTGGCACCACTTTTCGATAGATTGACGCAAATTTCATTTTCACCATACACCTGTGCCAACAACTGCAGATACATTTCAGTGCCGTTACACAATTTTTCCTAAAACAATGAATTATTTCAGGCATTTCCAATCTGGACGCCACTTGCAGCTGTCGAGATATGTTCACAACTGATTAGCAAGAAATCTACTGTCTGTCCACCACGAGAACTCTGCTCGCCAAGTTGTCTCGTTGACGGCGATCGCTATAGCATCTGGTTATGTTAGGGAAGATCTATCTCCAATGAGTGGAATCCGATGGAAGTCGGTGTTTTATTTTATTCTTGGCGCCAGTTTGCGGCAGTTAGAAGAGTACATCATTCGTGAACTTCTGCCTACTCGAAATGGATTCCTCCTACGATGACTTGTTTCTACTGAGATCGCCGTCAACGAGACAACTTGGCGAGCAGAGTTTTCGTTGCGGACAGACAGTAAAACTTCCGCGTCCAAGCCGCTACGTCACGAGGTACAGATAAATGTCTGCAGTGTTGCCACAAAGTTTTAGAAAAATATCCTTTCACCAAGATTTTTTTATGAAAGATTGTAACTAAATTTTTGAATGACCTATGTAATATCTGTAAGATTTTTATACATATGAAATGATATCAATTTGTTAAGAATTGTAGAGGCATTTTTAAAATAAAATCCACAGTTGATCAGCGTAAATTCTCCTTTATTGCAGGAAACTTATGTCATATGAAGGCGATCAGCTCAATTTAGCATCTTAAATTATATTTAAAAGTCCGATCCATGATCATCTTTGCGAACAATGCCGGCCGTACCTTGTCTCTGCAGCTAAAATAAGAGCAAATAAAGGCAGTTAACAATGCAAAGAAAGCTTATGTACACAGGGGGATTCCCCGGAAAGACTCGTGACTCGAAGTGAAAGTACAAGTGCGCTTCTTACGATGGGAGTAGAAGTAATTAAAAATGAAGTATCGCTAAAAATAATTAAAGAAAGTTAAAAAATTAAATTATTACATATTTATTTTCTATTTAATATAGAATTAGTTTTTCGCTCTAACAAATGAAAACAGCATTGAAATAATTTCGAATCACCTTATGATTAAAGCTAATAATTATTCATCTTATTAAATAACTGTTCAATTGGAAGATAGTTTGCAAATAGTGCGATCAGTGAACTTGGATGATGGACTTATGGACCTATGGATGGACTTATGGACCTGAGTTTTATCAAGTCGGGTTCAAATTAAGAGAGATACGATCTCGTGTCTGGAGTAACGTCAAGCTTACGAGGATATTTATTAATACACGCATAAGACGAGTACGTTATTTTCACATTTTTGGTATTCGTGAAAAGTGTTAAATATTTTATTGATTTAACACTGAGTTCTTATTACTCTTCTTTCACTGCTACCCAGCAGGGATTTGGATTTGCCTAACTCTCCCTTTTTATACGAACTTGGGGAGATACAAAATCCTGCAGTAATTTGTTTCATTTTAAACCCTTATGTTTTGTGTTTTCCGCCATTACCAGCATCACTTCCGTGTCCGCTAACCAGTACGCATGGAGGGGTGAGCGTACCATTCGTTGGGAACCTCTGGTCTAACATTTCCTATCTAAGTCCATTAGTCGAGGACTCATGGTTAACGGAAGTTGGTCAAAGCTATCTGGAGCACTTAGAAGTGTGACTTAACTCCTATGTATGGGGATATGTTGCCTTCCTGAAAAACTTTTAAGTGAACCTGATGCACAATTGTGTAGAAGAAGAAGAACTAACCGCCAGCTCGTCAACAGATCAAGGACCAAGTAATTCGTTGCCACATATAGGCCTACAAGTTTTTGAATAATCCTGTTAAGAGCAATCACAAAGAAGAGAAATCATCACCCCCCCCCCCCCCCCCGTTTATGTTCCTGAGCCATACCGTGCCTTAAACCCACTACATCGCGGGTTGGTTTTTAGCCTTATTCAGAATTGAAATAATTTATTTCAAAATTCATAAATTATTTCAAACAGTTGTCGTTTAATAACAGAATGTCTAAATTTTAGCGATTGAATTCTTACCATGATAATGCATTCCCATCTATCCCCTCCAAGGCCAAGGTGTCGAGTTGTTGATATTACATATTTTCTCTGTTCCTCCCATCTTTCTCCATTGCCTGTCATTATTCCTGAAATGGCAAGATTCGTTGCAGTAATTTAATAAACAAAATATAAGGAGATTTATAAGACAGTGCTCTTATAGCTTATTTTGCTTAAATTTTTAATATAAGTCTTCGGATCTAATCCACTTAAACGAGATATTATACACGAGCTTAACACGTTACAAACTATATCTGGCAGGCGCTACTAAGAAACAAAACTATACCATAAATGTTGCAAACTACTGGGTGTCCAAAAGAGAACTGACAGTCCATAAAATGGAACAGCAAGTAGCTATGGAAATTATTTTTAAGTTACTTTTGTAAGGAGATAATTGAGAGAGAGAAAATGAATTTTTATTAGAACGTTTCCTTGCATTAGGAATAATGTCACTGACCGCTTTTGCCTCAGAAGCAGGAGCCATTGGAAAACTGTTGGAAATCATATGATGGTGTTCTATAAATGTCCATCATCAGAAAAATGAGATGTTGCCTGTGAAGTTCGAAATTAGCAACCACGTCCTGCAACCTCGGTAATTGAATGGCTGCACAATTCATGACTGATGATTTCTCCAGTTCACCATTGTCTTTGGAATTTGCCCATTCGCCGAAATCCTTCAAGTAATTTCACAGGGAAAAAAATCTCACGAATTAGAGGTGGCGAATATGCAGGCTAATCCTCACTACTGGCATTGGTAAGCGGATAGTTAAATGCAATGAGGTGATTATCAACATATTCCTCCAGGAAAGTGAAAACCTGATCAGTTTGATGAGGCTTGCATAATTTTGCTTTACAAGGCTGCTTCGGATAAATTGTCCAAAGCGCTAAAAATGGCCACGGATCCGTGAAAGATTTTAACAAACAGATTTGAATTCACTGCATCCTCTACGACAATGGCTCAGTGAGTTGTCTATATAACAATTTTTTGTGAGTAAAGTCAATTTCATATGAACTTCAACATTTTTTCAATGATTAAAAGCTTTTGCGACTAACACAAAGAAACAAACTCACCAAAATTCCTGATTTTACTCGCTAATCTCCTGCAAAGGTAACTTAAGCATCTTTCATAGTTTGCATACTTTGCGTCTTTCTCTTTTTTCTGCAGAGTTTGTAAAAAAGAGACAAGGAAAATTAAGATTTTCAGAAGGAGAATTTTCCATTAATCTGTCTGAAAAGTTTAAATGTAATAATGATTCTAAGTTTTTACTTACCCTCAAATTTCAAGAGAACACAATATTTAATGAGATTCGCTTAATTAATTCATGTGTATCCGAAGTAGAAGGTACGAAATATTTCATTAAAATATAAGCTCTATCATATTTGATTATGGTCCCCATTTCTGATCATGATAATTCTTCAGTTCACTGAACAAACACAATATAGCTCATCTTTGGCGCCTATTCCGGCGAAGATGCCAGGTGCTCTGTTTAAAGCAGCAGGATGACACAAGACTTCTTTCATCGAAATGTAATCGTTCAGCACAACAGTGTATTTGGGGCCTAGATTAACCCTGGAAACAGTTTAGGATAACAGTTTAGGACTTGATTAAAATAAAATCAATATAATAACAATAGTATAATAATTTAAAAATATTTAGAAAATATCAGACCTTCTTAAATTTTCGCTCTCAGCTGCCTCTTATAGTCGAGAATCATAGCTTTGGGGTTGTGAAAATTGAAACGGTATTTCCTTTAAATACTTTAATATCCTAATGAGTGAGCAATCGCGTCTGACAGGGAAAACAACGCATAGTGTTCGATCTTTTTCTCCTTAGGGCCTCTCCCATCGGTCGGAACGGGGCTCTGTAACTTGGAAAGAAGAAGAGAATGGAACTTCGGATCATGTCTATAAAAAACCATGACTTGAAAGAATTCCCGTTGTTGCTATAGTAACGAGTGGAGGGAAATTCAGCGTGGGATCTTAATGTGTTTAAATGTAATTAATTTACAGGCTGTCCGAGAATCAGTAGACACATTACAAAATTATATAAAATAAAAAATAGAACATATAGGAACAAAAAATCGTTACTAACTCATTATAGAACTACAAAAGTTAATAAGTATCGATGTGAGATCCCTTTGTTGCGTGTTGTATGTCCAAGCGATACTCGATTTCACGCCTGTGTTTGCAAGCATCTGAGGAGCTATCGAATGAATACAAGCTGTGATTCGGTGCTTCAGTTCCTGGATATTAGCGAAAGGCATCTGACACATACAATCTTTCACAAAATCCCACATGAAAAAATCCAAGGGACCAAATTCTGGAATTCAGATGGCGCGATTGTGTTTTTCTCATACAATATACATCAGGGCACACCTAGCTCCATCATATCGGATTCTGCGAATAAAAAATTCTGTGAAACGAAACTTTAGGAGCCGTGTTAGTAATGCAAAACATCGGGACAAGGCTAATGTTCCCAGTTAATTTTTTTTTGCAAACTTTTGCAATGTGTCCAATAATTCTCGAACACCCTGTATATCTGAAGGGAATTTGGCTTCAAACAACAATAATCAGTATTTTGTACAATAAAAGTTTATAGGGGAGAATGGGGTAAAACCGGGTACCCTCGTATTCTGGCGCTATTAGTTCTCTTTTCTCGCGGACAAATACTGAATTACACTCTACTAGTCAAGAAAAAAGAAGAGTCATAGTGGCGTGTTACAGCTGTTGAATGCACTGCGTCTGGAAAGGTTTATTTGTTTTAAGAAGTCAACTCTCTAATGTTCGTTTGATTTTAAACCATCCTTATTTAATAATCATTGGAGTTATAAAAACTATATTTATTACAGCTCATTATACGCTTACTAAGGATTCATACCCTATCAAACAATAATTAGTCCAATATTTGCGTAGTTCTATTTCGTTTTTAAACCTCTGCACTCGGAGTAAAACCGGGTACTCCAGGTGGTGTAAGACTGGGACAGTCAGTAATGATGATTGCTCCGATGAAGACTATAAAAACACATCAGACGTTCATTGCTTATATTTTAATGACGTATTTTCTAATTTAAATAAATGAGAAGGGTTAATCCAATGTAGAAACTGTCTTAGCTGGGTCCACGAAAGTTGCAGTGGAACGGAGGAAGAAGACAACTGCTTTACATGTGTATTTTGTAACTAATATTCTTAAATTGTCATAAGAAATAAAAATTTCTACTACTTTCCCACTGAAAATCGAGTTTTACTAATTTCCCATAGAGTTAACATATGTACCCGGTTTTAGCCCACTAGTGAGTAAAACCGGGTGGTATGAACTTTTTTTTTTTATAAAAATACCATTAGTAAATAAAGTAGTAAAACTATGTCTTTTATTGAAGGATATATTGTAATCCGATAAACAACGAATATTTATAAAATACGAATATATAATAAAATTTGACAAGCTTTATGTCGAATAGTTTAGCTCTAACACGGCTTCGAGTCTTAGGTACCCAGTTTTACCCCACTTTCCCTTACTTAAAACGAAAGTTGTTCAATTTCATGATGCACTTTCCATAGACTTGAAACTTGCAAAACCATGCTTGACTACATACATTTGTGCCGCATTCCCTCCTAGACAATTTCACTTGTCACTGATTATTGCAGGAGATTTTTTAAAATAGTACATATTTTTGCTGAAAATAAGTCAGCAGTTTCAATAAAGGAATCCTACTACATTGTTTACATTTCGAAATTGTAGAGATGAAGTTTCTTTTTAAGTGCTTCATTGGAATAAAACTTTTAGTTGAAAACCTCTTTATATTGAGTTTTTACTCTCTTTTTTTTTAATTAAATTTCTTTCATGTTTGTTGAGATTTTGAAATCAATTTTTCACTCACTTCCTGATGTGCTTGCTATAAATCTAAAATTTTCCGCAGTTGCGTGTTCCTGATGAAAGTACAATATTTTAATGTTTTCAAAACCTGATTGACAGTCAATCGATCAATTTTCAGTAAATGTTTACTTTATATGAGAGGCGTAATCTTTTAGTGAAATTGACAAGTTCAGATTGTAAGATTTCATAATATGCAAAATTATGAATTTATAATGAAAGTAGAAAAAAGTCGTTTAATCAAAAATCTAGTGGTCAAAACCAAATCATAGAAGCGTAAAGCCCTGAAAATAATACTATTAGAAAATTAAGCAACAATTAAAATGGTAAGAAAGAAAATTCCTAAAGAATCATTATAAATTAAAAATATATTAGAAATGTGGTTCAAATTCCATTTTACTTAGAGTATTCCTTTCAGCGCATCTTGTTTTTGTAGTTTTGTTTTGACCTTCATATTTTGATTAATAAACATTTTCCACTTTTTAGTACACTGATAAAAGTGTGTTTTCTAAGAAAAACTTTTATTTAAATATTTCATGTGTTGTGTATTATTATATTGATGGAATTTTTTTTTAAAAATAAATAAACATAATATTTACATATTACTTAGGAATGATACATTTTGTAATGGGACATTCGTATTTGCTAACACGCTTTAAAAAATTAAGAGAAAAATTCCAGCAATTTTGTGTTTGAAGAAAAATTTGTGTTCATTTCTTAATATATACAAGTACAGAACAAAATTAGATAAAATAGTTTTACACTAAATTTCTTTTTCCGAAGCAAAAGGAATGATGTATAAAGCTACTTAAAATTTGAGTTTGAAATTGTGCCTTTTACAGTTAAGTACCTTTAGTAAAAATATTTTAGTTAATATGCTTTAATTTTTATAGCTAAGCTTTTGACAAATATAAAATTCTTAAAGTCTTTGCATATATATATATATATATATATATATATATATATATATATATATATATATAAAATCTTAGTTAATTTTACTTTAAATTCTAATATTATATATTTTAAAGTCTTAATGTATTCCAAAATCACTTTTTTAAACTCCAGTTTCGTTCTATTTCCCGCGCTGGAGGAATATTAAATCTCTCGTTTTGACATATTTATTACTAAAAAAATATTTTAATCGTTTCCACGCGCACATAAATGGCGAAATCAGCGACTTATTGCCGCCATGCATTTTCCCTAAAACACTTACGTAATATACTAAAAATAGCCACTATTCCCTTCACTTTGATCACGTGTGTATCTGTTAAATCACTACCTGAGAAAAGGCAGGGATCTTATGTTCTCTTTTGGCTTAAAAACTTCAACTGAAATGTACGTACATTCCGTCACTCTCCAATAATAAAGGAAAATTAGAATTTAACTCGGCCTGTTTAATCATTTAACGTCTACAACAACGAATACATTTCAATAGTCGGCATGATGAATGTTCCACACGGGAAAAAAATTAAAGATGTAAAAATTAAAAACGAAAACATTTCATATATATATATGCAACATCAGGTTTTAAAGGTGAAGTAATCCATGTTGTTAAGGAAAAGACAGCAGTTGTTAAATCTTCATTTATTCCATCGTAGACAATAGTATGTTACTTTTCAGTAGTTAAAATAATCATATTATACGAGTATCCATGACCAGATTGGAAAAGGGAATGCGCAAGCAGCGCGATGTGGTTATTCATTTACATGTTGGAGTGAAAAAGGGCAGATAGGAATGCGCACAAAGCTTAAGCACCCAGAGACGGGAATTTTCCCGTAACGAACTCGTGACTCGAAAAGAAAGTTGTAGTGCGCTTATTACGATGAAAGTAGAAGTAATTAAAATGAGGTGTCGTTAAAAGATTATTTAAGAAAGTTAAAAAATTAAAATATCACATATATATATATGAATTAAACTCACAATTGTGCAACACTTTTTACAATTTTGAATAATCAACTAATTTCTTACCCTATAATATTTCCGTATTTTCCTCTCATATTCCAGAATGTCTTATTGGGCTCTTTACCTAAGAAAGGGAAGTACCCCACTAGTGGTAATCCAAAGGGACCAGGTGGCCTTTTTCGTCCAACAGTAAACCATCTCACTAATTTCTGCAGTATCTTAATTAGAATAAGGGTAGCAGCTACAAGCGATAATCCACCTGTTCCTGAACTTAAATCCAAATTGAAATAATTCAAGATATTTTCTAAATTCATCTTTTATATCAATTGTGGATGGAAACATATAATGATGTTGGATATGTGGCGTCGTTATCGGTTATGTCATGCTCGTGGAATCTGCATGCCTGACTACTCCGCTTTTCCTGTGCATCTCCTGAACTAATAGTGACGAAGTAGTTAAAGGCGCTCTTCCACCTGTTTAATCCTCTAAGCCACGAGAACAATTAAAAGAAAAGGAAAGACGAATTTACAGCACTTAGCGTAACGGGCGGCTCGCTATGGAATAAATCAAGATGAGTGAGGAAAACAGCGGCGAAAATCCTCCAGAAAATGATGGACTAGCTTTCACGGTCTCTAGCAAAGAAAACCTAATTGCTCACATTCTCGAAAACCAGTTCTCACTAAATAACTTACAGCACCAAGAAACAAAAATAATGTCAGCTGAAACCATTAAAAACTTTAACCCCCCCCCGAGAGTGCGGATAACAACCACAGTAAAATTCAACTATCTCTACTAGTAATAAAGAAGAGTGTGTGTGTGTGTGTCTGTGTGTCGGCACTCTACAGGGCAGACCGCTGAGCCTAGAGCTATGGAATTTGGACCAAATATATTTTAGAGGGTGCAAATGTGCACTTTGGAGTCCTTTTTTAAAATTTTAATTAATAAAAAATTAAGCAAAATTTTGGAGTTTTTCCTTAATTACGTTCGAAGATATTACAGCACAAAAATTATTTTTACACCATCTGAAAATACAAAAAATGATTTTTTTTCAATGATATTAATTAAGTTGCCGTAACATTTTCCTCTAATTTTACTTAATTTTTAAAAATATTTTGAGTCATAATTTACAATACTTTTCATGGTTGCAATGAAGTTCAAAACCGCTTTTATTGTTAAAATAAATATTTATTTGCATGCTTCTCCTCCAATGTTGAAATAAAAGATAATATCCTAATGGATTTTCTTTCGTTTTATTTTCACCAGCTTTTCTGAGAAATCTGCAATTAGAGTCCTTTAAGATAGTAAATATGTAATATAGTAAAAATGTTTTAATTCTTTTTATCAGCACATGTGCAGCACCTTTTTAATGTTGCAATCAAATGCATATTTGCGTGTGAAATAAGAAAGTGAAGTTTCCGCCGTCAACTTACAATTAGATGTTACATGATACAAAGAGTTTTTTAATTCCATCAGGGACGTTCACGTATTTAATAAACAGAACACTTGCAAAGCTACTAAAAGAACACTGGTTAAATGTCTATTACAATTTGAAGTTCAAAATTACTTTGTTAAGAGAACCATGAATATCAAATTATGCATAAGGGATTCAATCGAAAATATATTTCCGGCGAACAACCAATTCGGCCGAAGGTGGCTAGGCAGAAATAATCGCGCCTTCTTCGGCCGTTGATGATCCTGGCGTCTTCTTAATGAGGTCGGCAAAAATTTCTTTTGTAACCGAGTGTGTCTTCATTAAATGAATAAAAGTGAGACAATAGCATTTATAATTATTTACTTACTTAAAAAATAGTTACAGACACACACGATTACGAAAACACACAAAACAATTAACAAGAAAAATTATTAAGCAATTTTAAGAAAGAAAATGTTTAACAGGGTCATTTTGACTCATAAAAAAAGTCAACCTCACCGGGAAAGATCCGCCGAGTCTCAGCCAGTTTTTAGTAATGTCCGATAGGTGACTTTTTGACAGCGAGACATGTTGAGCTGGTGTACGCCTATATGTCGGCGTTACACTTTCACCTTTTCACAAATGATGTTTTAGTTCAGGAGTAGGGAAACCTTTTGCACTGAAAGGCCTCATTCAGATTCGGCAGTTGGGCAAAAGGCCTCGCGAGCAGAATCTTAAAGGTTATTGTGTGTTCTGTAATTATTATTATATTACAGACAAGTTCATTATTTCAGTGCAAATTGTAAATAATTGGTAAATCTGCATAAGAAAATCAAAAAGGCCGCAGGTTCCCCGCCCCTCTTCACCTGCCTTGCAATTACTCTTCGTGTATCCATATGAGAAGCAGCCTTTCAACACTGTCGAGTATACGCAACCGTTGGGTAGATATTCTTGTCATTCCCTTTGAAACATCTATCTCTTTAATCATTACCTTGTTCTTGAGGATAGTGCAAATCGTTGATGCAGAACAATTACATGTGCTTGCTAAATCATCCGCGCTCCCACCACTTCCTCGCTTATAAATGATTTTATGTTTCATTTGTGCGGTTATTTAACTTCTCTTATGACTGCCTTCTTGCGGAGTTTTTCTTCTCGGCCATTTTTGCAAGGATACTATACAACATTAAGATATACCGGAACGAGTGCTAAACACGGACTAACGTAGCTCGGGCATAGTCCGGGGCTTCCTCTCTCCTCGTCACTCGTTATACGAAATGTTGTTCGCTAAACGAATAATTTTTTTACAATTTATTTTGCTCGTTATGCGAATTACTCGTTATGAGAGGTGCTCGTTAAGCGAGGTCAGTGGTAGACTGGAGAAGTTGCCAGCTTGCCCGATGGCAAGTGGGCCCTATTAAACAGAAGACAATTTGGGCCCCCAGGAAGTGTGGGAGAGATAAAAAGAAGGATTCTTTCTCTATAGTAAGTTTTTCTAAAGCACATAAATAAAATAGTCCTGTACCCAAGGTCCATGTTGCGGCGTTCCACACCCGTCGTTGGGGAATTGCTGTCGTCGTAATTCGACCAGCCGAACAGCGAGTGGTCGAATACCGACTCAAGATTGCATACGCTATCTACAACTGCCCGTATAGTACAGTACAATTAGGTCAAAACCCAAACATCCAAAAAGAAAAGTTCTCTCCAGGGCCAGATTGTTCCACAACCTCCCAGTAGTAAGTAGTAAAAAGTCACACGACCTCGAGCGTCGGGTTTCGGGGAGAAGGGGTGGAAAGAGGATAAAATGGTAATTTTTCACAGTTTTTCCTAAATATCTCAAAAACTGCTCAGTTTACAAATTACAAATGAATTAACAAATTAAAAAGCGTAAAATTCCCTACAAATACATACTTTTATTTTTCTTCCAGCTTTAATAATCTTGTAGATAATGGGTTTCAAAGGTCGCCGCCATCTTGGATTTCCTCCTCCTTTTCAGATTTCCTTGAATATCTCGAAAACCATTCAATATTGAAATTACATGTGATTTAACAAATTAAAGAACGTACGATCCCTTACAGATTGGTACTTTGATTTTTCTTCAGGCTTTTATACTTTTTGATATAATTGATCTCAAAACAAATAAATTTGTAAAAAATCTTAATTGATAGTACAATAAACGAAGGGTTTGAAGAAAAACTAAAAAACATATAGTTTTTAAAATTGGTACAAATGTTCTCAGGGGAATCTTGTTGAACACAGTAAAAGTCCCCGATCCTGGGGGGGAAGCTCAACGTCGCCATCTTGGATTTCATTCCCCATTTTTGGGTTTTTCTGAATATCTCGAAAAGTATTCAATTTTCAAATTATAATTGATTTAACAAATTAAAGAGCGTAAAATTTTTGTTTTTCTTCCAGCTTTAATAGTTTCCGAGATAAAAGGTCTCAAAGTTTATCACCATCTTGGATTTCATCCACCTTTTTTAGTTTCTCCTGAATATCTCAAAATATATTCAATTTTCAAATTACATGTAATTAGAAAATTAAAGAATGTAAAATTCTGTATAAATGCATGCTTTTAGTTTTGTTTTAGCTTCAATAGTTTCGAAGATAATGGATCTCAACATTCGCCGCCATCTTGGATTTTATCCCCCTGTCTTAGTTTTTCTTACATGTCTCAGAAACTATTAAAGCTAGAAAAAAAATAAAAGCATGCATTTGTTGGGAATTTTACGATCATCAATTTGCTATATTCCATGTAATTTGAAAATCGAATAGTTTTCGAGGTATTCAAGAAAAACTAAGAAAAGAGGGATAAAATCCAAGATGGAGGCAAATTTTGAGACCCGTTATCTCAGAATATATTAAAACTAAAACAAAAATAAAAGAAAGAATTTGTAGGGAATTTTACGCTCTTTAATTTTCCTATTACGTGTAATTTAAAAATTGGATAGATTTTGAGATATTCAAGAGAAGCTAAAAAAGGGGGATGAAATCCAAGATGGAGATAAACTTTGAGACCCATTAGCTCGGAAACTATTAAAGCTGGAAGAAAAACAAAAGTATGAATTTGTAAGGAATTTTACACTCTTTAATTTGTTGAATCAATTATAATTTGAAAATTGAATATTTTTCGAGATATTCGAAAAAACTAAAAATGGGGGGATGAAATCCAAGATGGCGGCGCGAGCTCACCCGCCAGGACCGGGGAATCTTAGTATGTTCGTCAAAAGTCCCTCACAAACAAGTGTACAAATTTTCAAAACTATACAATTTAATGTTTTTTTTTCAAACCCTTCCTTGATTGGATTATCAACTAAGATTTTTAAAAATTCATCCACTTTGAGACCCAATTATCTCAAAAAGTATTAAAGCTTTAAAAAAAATCAAAGCATCAATTTGTAGGGAATGGTACGCTCTTAAAATTGTAAAATCACATGTAATTTTAATATTGATTATTTTTCGAAATATTCAGGAAAAACTAAAAAAGGGGGGGAGGAAATCCAAGATGGCGGCATCCTTTGAGACCCATTATCTAGGAAACTATTAAAGCTAGAAGAAAAATAAGAGTTTGTATTTGTGGAGAATTTTACGCTTTTTAATTTGTTAAATCACTTGTAATTCGAAAACTCGATAGTTTTCAAGATATCTTCAAAAAACTGTAAAAAATGACCACTTCACCCCCTTCCTCCCGAAACCCGAAGCTCGAGGTTGTGTGACTTTTGCTACTTACTACGGGGAAGGTATGGAATAATATGACACTGGAGAGAAATTTCCTTTTTGGATGTTTAGGCTTGACCGATTTTTAGGCTAATTGTACTGTACTAGTAGGAACTGTACTGAGGTCTCTGTCCACTTGTTTTGAACTTCCGATAATTTACAGATGTTTCTTCAGATTGTTGCAGACATCTCACAAACCCTCCGGGCATTGGAACAAGGTATCTCTTCTGTGCAAAGTCGAGCCGCAATACTCATTAAGATTTTTTGTTGGTTTCGGGAGCCCACGGAGAGACGGAAGGAATTGCATGCCTTTGTGCAGAAAGGGTGCAGTTCTTGTGAGAGATGGCTATAATAGGTGCTTTTTTTTCTTTCTTTTTTTTGTAGTTTCATTTTACTGTCATAAATCCGACAAACAAGGGAACTCGCCTGCAGGAAAATGTTTTCTTGGCGAAGACTGTGACTGGGGTGGGGGTGGGTGGGAAAAATTGTGTCCATTGAAGGCAACAAATGACATCTATGAAAGACGACACTCACTCTTTTCTTTATGCGTTTGGGGGTACTTTGCGTTTAGAAGAGTAAAAGGGCTTCAGTCGTATTGGTCTGTCTTTCGTGGAAAATAATTGATGAGAAAAGTGTTATCTCTTGTTTTTAGTCGGAAGAGAGTAAGGACATACGTAACGCATCTTGCAAATGGAAAGAAAAATTTTTTTGAGAGGTAAGCTGAAATGATCGTTTATCTATTTTTACACTGCTTTTGTAGTATTAAACACTAGCCACATTCGGCTACCAACCGACTCGTCCATCTTATTAATTGTCTTAATTTGATTATATTAACAAACTTTAAATTCGCCAACTTATTTCATTATTGTTAAGTTCAAAGAATTAATTGCTATAAAAGACTGAGAAAAAAATTAGTTGTGTAAAGAAAAAATAAAATAAATAATAAAAACAGTAGAAAGGAAATGTATTAGCATTTGAGATAAATTTTAATGCGGTATGTTTATGTGTCTAATGAAACTAATGATATAAGTCTTTACATTCAACTGTTAAAATGTCTAAAAATCACAAGATTCAGAGAAGATTATTTGTTAAAATTTTGCATAATTATAATCTACAATTATTAAACTTATTATAAAGTGAAAATTTAACCTAATCATAACAAATAAATGAATTACATAATCTTCAGGAAGATTATCTTGCCTTAAGTGGAAAGATGAGCTTAAGGACAGTGCTAAAAAGTAAATTTATCAAAATAACATAGCAAATCTATCAAAAACTAAATTTGTTTGAAGTAACGAAGAAAGAAAGAAAAATACTGGACTTAAAGAAAAAAAACTGGCGAAACAATGAAAATGGACTGCATTTTAATACAACAAAAGTTTTTTACATTATAAGAATGTATTTTGTACAAATATATAGTTTTGCTCGATCTATATGAAGTTTGGCTCACATGCTCTTCAAAACAAGATGAAAATAATTGTCAATTTTTTTAAGTAAAAAAAATAATTAAAAAATTTTATTATTATATTATTAAAATTAAGCAAGATTTGGGCGTTTTTTTGCAATATTTTCAAAAATACTATCCAACCAAATGATTTTTGAATTATTTATAATTTTAATGATACCAGTTTAATTACAAATTACTGAAACATTACCAGTACAAATTACTAAACTCTAAATCATCCAAAGAAATTTGTTTTAAAAGTTCCTGCCTCTTTCAACAGATGTCTTACTAATGAGCAACATTTTTCTTTCATACTTTGTCGCTAAAACCGTATACGAAATATTTAACTTACGGAATTTAAAATCAAATAACTTTAATCATAATTTCGTTAAACGTAGATATGAGCTTACTTTTTAAAATTAAGGGGTTTTAAAAGGGATTTATTTTAAAGACGCGGAAAAATGAAACATATAATAAAAAAATGAAATATATAATTATTAAATATTATAGATTTACATTAATATAATTAAATATTAAAAAATTATAGATATGTATGAATTAATGTTATGATTGTAGATATGTGTGGGCCCTCACTGACTCCTGGCAATCACTATTTTCAGACCCAGTCCGCCACTGAGCGAGGTTCCGCTGTATAAATAACTAACTTATATACTCGGCGTTGCTCGGGTTAGAAATATTTTGAAGCCTAAGTACTTATAACACTTTAAACTTAACTAAATAATTTTTCGCTGTAACGTCTTTCGTTGATTTTCTTTTCAACTCTTCTATGTCTCTGACCCCTTGGCCAGCAGCTAAACTAACCTCTTCTTTTTGTCTCTGTACTTTGAATCAATTCACACGAGTCTTACTCCCCGGTCGCTACTCCATTGCAAATTGATTAGAATCTTCTAAAATTTGAGAAATTTAAACGAAACATCGCGTAGTAACATCTTAAACTAACGTCATGTGATATTTGAGTGCATATTAAAAGCTACGAAATAAGAACGGAAGTTAAGTGCATGCTACAAAATAACAGCGGAAGTAAGAAATCTACCTTGACCAAAAAACTAATATTTTCTTATCTTTAACAGTGGTAAAAGCACGTGAATAAAGGATTTGATGAAACAATAAATTAGCTTGAATTTTATTTTATAACAATAAAAGTATTGTTGCAATTTGAGCTTAAAATGAATTTTAAAACGTCAATTACAGTTAGAGAAAAAATTGTACAACAATTAAATTGGTATCTCTAAAAAGATTATTTTTGCTCTTTAAGGCGATGTAAAAATAATTTTCGTACCATACGTATTTCAGAAGTTATTGGTGAAAAACGTCTAAAAATCGTTATTTAATTAAATAAATAAAACTCTAATTCGAATTTTAAAATAATTTTTACGGCGTTAGCTCCTTCTTATGCTAATCCATCGCTGTGCCAAATTTGCTTGTCGTAAGACCAACGGTGTAAATGGGCATAAAGAACCAAAAAGGAACAAACAAACAAACAAGCACACACATACTTTCCTCTTTTATATATATAGATTATTAATATATAATTAAAGGTAGTAGATTATATAATGAAAATCGTAGAAGCGTAAAGACCTGAAAATAATACTATTAGAAAATTAAACCACAGTGAAAATTGTAAGAAAAAAATTCCTAAACAATCATTATAAATTAAAAATATATCAATAATACTATTTAATACTAGAAAATCATCCGTCATGGTATGACGGGTGCAAATTGCCTCTTCATTCGAGAGATTTCCCTCAAATTTGACGTATTTAAATAGGTATATATGCGAGAAAAATGTTTAACATTGATTGAAAACAAATAAAATAAACATATGTCTTACAGTAAACTAAATCATGATTGTAAAGTATTAAATTATAGTAAAAAATATATACAAAATATGTACATAATAATTCATTAACAATGAAATTCTCAGCTTGTCAAATTTAAGACAAAAGTTAAAATTTCAAAGGAATTCTTTTTCGAAATTCTAATCAAAACAAAGCACTTCTCTGCTTGTCAAACGTTACCAAAAAATATTATCCAATTAAATCATCACGATTGCAATAAATAATCAGATGCATCGTGGCGTCCAAACTATATCAGGCGCATGATATACCAGTGACGTGATTTCTTACTTTCTATTAAAAAACGGAAATTAATTTGAAACATATGATTAATATAATTTAAAATTTCTCGGGAACTATTGATCATAGCGAGATAAATTTTATATCAATCGATAGCAAATTTTATTTCACGATTTTAGAGCTATTAAATTTGAAATTAGAACGACAATTATTTTTTTTAATTTAAAATTACTGAAATTTAGGTGCTTTAATAATAGCTGCAGTCTTTAACAAAAATATTTCATTTAATACGTTTTAATTTTTATCGGTTAGCTTTTGAAAAATATAAAATTCTTAAAGTCTTTATATAGGGTAAGGTTGCTTAAGTCGTACCCCCTCCCCCAGGAAAAAGTCTACAAATTGCAGGTTTTACTAACTGAAAGATTAAATTTTCCTTTATACAATGTTATTGAATAAAGCAAAATTACTTCTATGAATATTGCAGCTATTTATTACAAGAAAGTTCAAAATACACGTACTATGTCGAAGGAAATAAACAAATCTTAAAGTAATAACATTGGCACGACTAAGGCTACTTGCACACACACCGATTTTTGCAGACCGGTTTGAAAATAGTCTACTTTTGCAGACGATGCGTTCCTTGCACACACGCCGATTCGTGTCGGTCGATTTCATATCGGATGTACATCAGGTCATTCTCGAATACAGTTTTTTTTCTGAAGTTAAAATGAATCCAAAACGTGTTGCTGCTATGTGGTTGCTTTACCGACGTCTCAGGCGTCGTAGGATGCAGCGTAATTACTGGGTTCATCCAATCAACCAGGAAAGGGAGCAAATAGGAATATTTCATACACTTTTGAAAGAACTTCAAAAGGATGAGAACAAGTTCTTCATTTTTTTTCGCATGACAATACCATCATTCAACGAACTGCATCAACGGCTTAAAACCAAAATTCTTCGTAAAAATTCGGAAATGAGAAATAGTATTACATCAGAAGAGAGACTTGCTCTTACGTTAAGATAAGTAAGGTTTTTAAAGCAGCCATGAATATAAAATTATGAATAGAAAAATAATATAAAATTATATATTAATATATATATAATTAAAAATTCAATTGAAATCATATTCCAGAACGAAAAAAATGTTTTTGATTTTTGAGGCGGACACCTTAAAAATTGACTTGGCAATAAAATCAAATTATAATGTGTTAATATTGTGGAAAGCAATCACTTCGACATTCGAAAAAAATTGAGTTTCCTTTTATTACGTTAATAAATCAAAACTAAAAGAGAAACCAATGTAAAAACAACAAATTTATATTTACTTCTAATGTTTCTCAATGTTTGTTGAACGTCATATAAAACGACAGTTTACATTATACAAAATTCAGGCACATTGCCTCGAAAGCCTATATTGGCTCATAAATTAATTACAAAGTTCAAGTATTATTTAGTTCTTAAAACTAAACAAAATTTCAACTAAACAGAAATAAGTACTAAGTGAATTATTAAGTGAAAGCAATGAAAAACAAATACTTGTTTAGTTTTCCATTTTCATCTATTAAGTTTTACTAAAATGTTTCTAATTTCATTTCCGATTATCGTTTTAGTAAAATAAAAGAAGTTTTTGGATTAGATGTCATATAGTATGGTCAGTTATTTGACTCCATTACGTACATTATGTAAACAATGAACAAAATAGGTGCAAGGCCATTAACAGAACATGTGTTAAATAATCTACCACAATCTGAAGTTTAAAATTACGTTGGGAAAGCAGCCATGAATATAAAATTATACAAGATTCAACTGAAATCATATTCCCTTCGAACAAGTTGGTCGCCGAAGGCGGCTAATTCAAACTAAACGAACTCTAAATCGCAACTAAAAAGAAATAAATATTAAGTTAGAACACTGAAAAACGCTTCTTTGTTGTGCCCTTTTGTACATTCTTGTACAAAAATACTGTCGTCGTGTGCTTGTTCCATTCTCAGCTATTAAGTTTTACTAAAAGGATGCTAATTTCATTTCCGATTACCGTTCTAGTAAAATGAAATAAGTTTTGGAATTACATTAAGAAATAAAAATGAAGTGAAACGAAAAAAATTGTTTTTGATTTTCGGCAGAAAATTGGTTTGCAACGTTGGCGGACACCTTAAAAATTGACTTGGCAATACAACCAAATTATAATGTGTTAATATTAAGAATTCTTGTGATAATAATCTAACACTGTAGAAAGCAAACACTTCAACATTCGAAAAAATTTGAATTTCCATTTATTGCGTTAATAAATCAAAACTAAGGGAGAAACCAAGATGAAAACAACAAATTTATATTTATTTCTAAGACTATCGCAGAGTAAAGTTGTTTTGAGAATTATTCTTATTTAAAAGCGAATTATGTTGAATGAAAATTCATTAGAAAATTATGTTAAATTAACTATAACTAACTTTAAGGCATTGCAATTATTCAACAAAGATTTATTAAGCTAATTAAAAATAAATAACAAAGCAAGTACAAAATGTAATTAAAAAATAGAAATAAAAGTATGGAATGTATGCGGAATCATTAATATTATTTTAAAATTAGAAAAACCAACTTGTTCAAATGTAAAAAAGCATATATATATTTTCAGAGACATCTAAATGTTAAAGCGCTTGGTCTTTTAACAAGCTTAATCCGCCACTGAGAATCATCTTTTTTTTTAACTATCCATTAAAAATTTCTTTGTGTATAAGTAATTTTCTCATTCTTATGCCTAAAATATCAATAAAGAAAAAAAATATCCCTAAAAATATTGTTCAATATTTTTTTCAAAATGTTACTAATTTTATTATTTCGCCACGAGAGCAAAGTCGATCGGCTAAAACCGGTGTGTGTGCAAGCGCCAGAAGAATTACATATGCTACTGGAAACGTCTGCAAGAAATCGGATGAAAGAAATCGGCGTGTGTTGCAAGATTTACATGTGTCACTGGGGCCCCCCGCAGCTGCCGATGTCGGCGAAGCGCAGTGCCAATTCTCGGCAGCCGATCGGTTTTATGTAGGCGCCGGTACGTGTGCAAGCTCCAACTGTTCTCTATACACTACTAATGGAATGTTGCAGACCAGTCTGAAACCGTCGACACGAATTGGTGTGAGTGCAAGTAGTTTAAGGAAACAGGTTCCTAATGTTATTACGTCCTAAATCGTACCTTGGAAGAAAATGAAACAAAAACACCTTTATTATTATGCTTTCAGTAAACTATTCGGTCTTGAGTTAATCCTTGGTCAACCCTCGAAAGTTTCGAAATTCATGATGTTTATTTGGTTCTAGAAGGTGATGTCGCAGTTTCGGTTTAGGAATAATATACTTTCCTTGAAGCCCATATCACAATTGGATAATTTTCATAACGCCTCGCCCATATCTTTTTGTCTCTAAGTGTTATCGGTTCGTTTTTCCAAGTTTATGGGCCCTGCCTAAAAATTGGAAAAAGAAAATTTCACATTACATATTAAAAAGAACAATATTCTCTTTCTATAATACATTATATGCATCTTTAGATGTGCAAGAGATCCTTAAGGTGTAACTGGTACGATTTAAGCGTCGTTTGTGGTACGACTTAAGCAACGGCAAGTGTAAAATTTTAAGTAAGCATCATAAAAATATGAATTGAACCAGAACGTCAATATTGCATCAAGTTATTAATAAAATCATTGTTCTTCGTCTCACGAAATATGCACGAAAACTGTAAGAAAACTACCGAAAACTTATTTTTCTTCGAGTTTAAGTTAAAACGCATCGAAGCTCCTTTCTTAATAATGGAATTAACCTAGCCGATGATAGTAGTCATCAAACTGCTGTCAACGTTGCTGATTCGACGAAAACAAAGTCTGAATGGAATAGGTACGACTTAGGCTGTGGTACGACTTAAACAACCTTACCCTATATCAATAAACTCAAAATTACATAACTCTTTTTACACTTTCGAAAAATCAAATAATTTCTTACGATATAATATTTCCGTATTTTCCTCTCATATTCCAGAATGTCTTATTGGGCTCTTTACCTAAGAAAGGGAAGTACCCCACGAGAGGTAATCCAAAGGAACCAGGTGACCTTTTTCCTACAACAGTAAACCGTCTCGCTAATCTCTGCAGTATCTTAATTAGAATAAGGGTAGCAGCCACAAGCGATAATCCACCTGTTCCTGAACTTAAATAATCCAAATTGAAATAATTCAGGATATTTTCTAAATCCATTCTTTATTTCAATTGTGGATGGAAATATATAATGATGTTGGCACTACCTACAGTGAAATCTGAGTGAAGATGTATTGTGTCTTTTACGAAAGGACACATCTCTAACATATCATTAATTTTAGAGATATTTCCGAACCACAGTAGTTTGGAATTTAAATTTGCAATGTTATTGTTGGAGTCAGCTTGATCTGCATAGGATGCTGATAATTTACGCAGAAACGCAGTAGTAGTAGTAGTTTGGAATTTTAAGTCTAACACTTTATTGTAATATCAGAATTTGCATATTGCACTGTTTGGTTTTAATTGCATCAGCATACACTGCAGATAATTTACTTGATAAATTTGATTTTTCTTGTGCCATTCGGTTTATATATCTTTCTGTAGCCCCTTCCGGTAAGATTTAATCATGGAATGTTACTGGATAGCATGAAAAACCACTGATGAGCTATACTCGTCTTTTTTACTGGAAGGAGTTAAAGGTTCGGCTTTCAAAAAGCAGGAGTCTGATTAAAAAGGAATAAAAATACTTTTTATCAAATTAGATAAACTAGATGACGCAACTTTTCATTTAGCAACTTGGAAAAAAAGTAATTTGCTAAAAAGTAAGACAACTGAAACGGAGATTTAAAAATTCTATCACTATTGTGCGATAGATTTAAAAATCCCATTCAGAGTTAAAACTTATCAGCAAAGAATTATGTATTCTGATTTCTCAATTCGCATTTTACCCTTGGGATTTCTCTCTCTCTCTGTATAAATATGGTTAAATTCTGTTTTACTTTCATTAACTTGAAGACCAGAATATGAAATCCCACTTTCCCTCACATGGGTACTATAAAGTCACAGAATAGGGTAAACCAAAGGATCACAAAACTGGCTGGTAGTGGGCAATATCTGAATTTCTCTAGTTTTCCTGCTGAAAACAAAATGCCTGTTCTTCTGGATATAAATTGTTAATCGTCTGGCTTTAAACTTTTCGATATTTACTTTTAGATTTAATTATTGCTTGAACCTCGATATTCAAGATTTGATTAGATTTTGAATTGCTTGGGTTTGATTGCCTCGAAGTGTATTTGATTTGTATAATGTAAGGTTATATATGATTTTGAATAACTTTAACTTATATTTTCTTTAAATAACTAGAAGTTCTATTTTCTTTAAATAACTAGAAGTTCTATTTTCCCTAAATAACTATAGAAGTGATATTTTCTTTAAATAACTAGAAGTTATATTTTCTTTAAATAACTTGAATTTATAATAGATAAGATATTTTGAAATATTTTCTGCCGATTGAATTACAGTAGAATCTCCCTACAACGAAGTTTCCCTATAGCGAATTTCTCCCTATAACGAAATTTTTAATCAGAATGTTAAAAAAACATTCAAAATATTCTCCATATAACGAAGTGGTTGTCTCCCTATAACGAATTTTTTCAGACGTTTATCTTTTCGATTTTTGTCATTTTGAAGAAATTTGCTAATTTCTGTGCAAACAAATCGCTCGCACGTGCAATCACTCGCATTTTTCATTCCAGCGACAACGTCTCCCTACAATCGCTAGCTTTTAAAGGAGACAAATGTTTCGGAGGAAAGAAAAGCAAACAAAGATTCCCAATTTTGTTATGTGCCAACATGACTGGCGAGGAAAAGTTAAAGATGCTTGTTTTTGGCAAAAGTAAATACCCAAGGTGCTTCAAAGGAATAAAATCTTTAGAAGTTAAATATGAATTCAACAAAAAATCATGAATGACTTCTGAAATTGTTGGCAGATGGTTGAAAGCATTGGACAAGCAAATGGGACAACAACACTGTAAAATTGCTTAATTAATCGACAATTATCCAATTCATTCAAAAGATTGTGGAGAAAAGCTAAAAATTGTTAGTGTCATTTTCTTTCCTCCTAACTGCACAAAAATTTGCAGCCCCTAGATCTCGAAATAATTAAAAATTTAAAAATGCACTATAGGAAAAGAATCTTGAAAGAACTGATCAGTGCAATTGAAAAAAATGAAACAGTTCAAGAAAACATCGATCTTCGAAAAGCAACTGCAGAACTTTATGAAGTATGGAAATTTGATGCAACTGCTAAAACAATCCGTAATTGCTTTAAAAGAGGAGGCTTCAGTAATCAGACAGATGACAGTGATTCCGACGATGAAGATGGGATCTTGGCCGACTTGCAAGAAAAATAGAAAACAGTAGAAGGAAATGGAAGAATAACAGATGATGCACCTCTCTCCGACATTTTAGAAGTGGACGAAGAACTGTTAATTGCTCCATATCCTACAGATGAAGAGATTTTGAAAAGTTTAATGGATAACAATAAAGGCCAGGAAAATGACAGTTATTCCGAAAATGAAGACGTGATACAGCAAAACCACATAGGACTGAAGTGCTACAATCATTCGAAACCATTAAAAGAGGTTTCCAAATGGAAGAAAATGTTCCCGACTCTATTTTTAGCTCACTCATAAAATGTGAACATTTTTATGAATATTTAACATCACGAATTGCACAGAATTGTAAAATAACGAAATTTTTCAAGTAAAATAAACGTAAATACATACTCGTACATATTATTCTCTAAATTGGTGAATTGTCTTCACTTTTCAGCATTTTATTTATACAATAAAAATGAGTATAATTTTAACAAATTTATAATATATATTACTTCATTTTTAATTGAAAGTCATAATTAAATACTTTTGAATTTATCGCACCTAATAAAAGGTTTGTAACATTTACTTAAATAGCTGCAAAAATATCTAATCTCCGTATAACGAAATTTTCTCTATAACGAATTTTTCAACTGGAACCAAGCGATTTCGTTATAGGGAGACTCCATAAGACTCTTTCATAAGACTCAGAGACATTCATAAGACTTCTTTTAAGACAAAACAAACATTTATCAGAACTTTAAAACACAACTATCACACTTCGTAACTGCGTGTACAAGGTAACATCGTTCAACCGTACTCATCACTTCTCGTATTCGTCTCTCTCTAGACTATTTCTAAAAATCAGATTCAAAGTAGCACACATCTTACTGTTGCCACTTATCTGATGTCATGCACTGTTATAAAATAAATATGTTGCAGTCATGCTTTTGTCAGGCACAATATTAAACACGCTTACATTCGACCATCCTGACTTTTCAATTAACCTCAATTGAACCACATTTCGTTTACATTATAACAATAACAATACAAAAACAAAACAAATATACATTCATAAAAGATAAAATATAAAATTAAAAAGTTCTATCTGTCCGGCATAAAATCTCCATAACGCAGTGGTTTACGTAAAGTTCGTTTGGATCTGTGCATCTCAGGTTCATTATGGGAATTCGTACTAGAGTCGTCATCGTCTTCATTCCAGCTTCTCCAGACCTTTAACTGACTGACATGAACTATTGTAGCATAAGGAGGCCATTATTAGGTTCTAGCTGTGAGATTCTATATGTGTCACTGGGGCGTATTTTTGTGACAACCATGGGTCCTCGGTATCGTGGTTGCGTCTTTGCTGATTCACTTGTCGTATTAGGTTTTCTTCTAACTGCCACGATGTCTCCTTTACGAAGCGACACTTTACCTGACTTGTTTCTGTCGTAATATGAATCCGTTTTCACTAAAGAATCGTTGATACTTTTCAAGTTGTCAACATTATTATTCTTTTCCTGGATTTGAAGAAGCAACGATTGCCGTTCTTCCTTAAAGTTCTTAATATCTCCTAATAGAAGTCGCAGTTCATTCTTTACCATTTTAAAATCAACTGCTAAATTGCCCATCATCTTCTGCTGGGAAGTGTCTTTAATCTGCAAACTTTCACTCTCTGACTGAGCTGTTTCAAGACGTTCAAGGCAGACTGGATTTACTTTCTCAGCAATTGGAAAGTTTCTAAATAGTTCATCTTCCCGGTATCCAATGTGGACTCTTTCTCCTATTTTTGTATAAACAATATGAGAAAGATCAAGCCATGTCCTCCGATGATAAGATCAACTGACTGCGCATCGTCAGGAACAACGTATATGCTTATGTTTTCGGCCTTTACATTATCAACTTCAATATCGGCTTTAATTCTTCTAATAGACGTTAATGCAGGCATCTTTTGATTTCCAAAACCATATATTTTATTGACAGCACGTTCAAATTTCAGTTTAAGTTTCTGAGCAACTGAAATCTTTAAGAGACTACACGAACTTCCTGTATCAATTAAAGCTTGCACGTTATCACAATTATTAATTTTCGCTTTCTTCAAAGATGAATTACTCTCGTCTGAATTCTCGCCAACTAGTCTAACAGATAAGCTCCCTTCACTTGAATGATTCGTTTCCTTGGCGACACAGTTTATAGTTTTATAGCCTGTTTCATTGCATTCTCGGCATGTTAAAACTGATTTTGGCATCGAACAGTTCCTTGCAATGTGCCCGAAATTAGAACAGTTGAAGCATTTGGGCTCACCCTTTTCATTATGTGTAATACCGTACAACTTTTTATTTTCGTTGGTTGTAAAAGCTGAATAATCTTTTAAGGAGTCCTGCTTGTCGTAATGCCATTCTTTACGTGGTCGTTTACTCCTTAAAGTTGACCTCAAAGTATCATAGTCGTCCAGTTTTTCAACTAAATCATCTGGCGAATTCAGCTTAGACCATTCATCTATAAAATGATCTTTTTATTTCTTGAGATACTTTACGTTTAATCTGATCCTTATGATAAGATCACTCAACTTTTCAAAACTATCGGCTTTAACTCCATTGACCCATTCATTAAAAAAAAACTTCTTAATTCATAAGCAAAGTTTTTCCAGGTACTTCCTAAATTCTTATTATGCATAAAAAACTGTTGGCTAAATTTTTCTGGCGTTATCTTATACCGTTTCAACAATATCTTTTTAACTTCGCCATAATCGTTTGCAATCTCATCTGGTTCTCTGGCGAATAACTGCGCAACGTCATATGGCAATAAGCCAAGCAAATGAGTTACCCAAGTGTTTTCTAATATTTCAGCTTGTTTGGCCAGACGTTCAAACATAATTAAATATAAACTTATATCGTTTTCATCGGAATTAAATTTTTGCATCAAATGATGAATTTCTAACTTTGCTTTAATTTGCTTACTGTTTACATTTTGATTGGCGACGGAATTTGAATTTAAAGACCTACTTTCTGCTCCAAGGCGTATTTTTTGCAACTCAAATTCCATTTCATCCTTTCGCTTCCGTTCCTCGTATTATAGTTTTCTTAGTTCAATTTCTTCTTGCCTTTTCTGTTCAGCAATTTGGATTTTGTCTTGGCGTCTTCGTTCAGCAATTTCTTCTTGCCTTCGTTTATTTTCTTCTCCTTCTATTCTTTCATTGATGATCGTATTCAACCATTCCTTGGCGCTTTCTTCATCGTACTCTTTGCTCGCCAAAATAATCTTTTTCAAATCCTTCAATTTATGGCTGTCATTGGCCGTTTCTTCAAGTTCTTCAGCCAGTATCTTCAAATCGCACTTCCTTGCTCCAGCGAAGATAGACATTTTCGTAGTTTACTACACTTTTATTTACAAATAACGACAAAGAAAAATTCGTACCGTACTTTAAATTTCAAACTCCTTCCGTCTTACTTAACTGTCGATGAGAATTTCAGTCACAGGTTTCTAATTCATTCCACTTCTGATTTCTGTTGGCTTCTCGATTGACATTCATAAGACTTCTTTTAAGACAAAAAAAAAAACATTTATTAGAACTTTAAAACACAACTATCACACTTCGTAACTGCGTACAACGTAACATCGTTCAACCGTACTCATCACTTCTCGTAATCGTTTCTCTCTAGACTATTTCTAAAAATCAAATTCAAAGTAGCATACATCTTACTGTTGCCACTTATCTGATGTCATGCATTGTTTTAAAATAAATATGTTGCAACATGCTTTTGTCAGGCACAATATTAAACACGCTTACAACTGTATTTTGATTTAATGCCTCTAATTTGAATGTCTCGGAGTTTTATTTGATTTTAAAAACTTGAAGTTTTATTTGATTCGAATAAGTAAAGTTCCATTTCATTATTTTGAAATTAAGAATCTTAAAAATGGGCGAACTTTTAAAGTTTAAAAAGGTTAGAAAAGATTTTAGGACTTCAATTACGAAATCTTAATATAAATAAAAGTCATTGTAGCATGTATGTGAGTATGTGGCTATGTTCCACATCTCCTCCTAAACCAATGGTCAGTTTCGACTAAATTTTGCACACTTATTAAAGACAAGGGGAAGATACTTATGAACTTTTCAAAGTCCAAAAGTTAATTAAAAGTCAGTTAATTAGAAATTAACCGAAACTGTTTTCCCGCCAAAACTTTGGAGCAAATTGTCCGACAAAAAATATTTTTATACCATCTTAAAGTTCAAAGTTTTAACTTTTCAATGATACAATTTTATATCTGTGTCATTTTCCTTCAATTTTTATTATTTTTTTAAAGTTTAATAATTGTTAATTAAGTGCAGACGATTTTGAAATAACGTAGATTTATAGCTATTCCGTTGCTAGGCAACTGTTAGACTTTGAACAAATTTACCTTTATTTCTGAAAGTTTTGCTTATTACCACGTTTTTATTAACTCGCTTTCTTGTCTGTCTGTCTGTTCGGTACAAATCTTGCGATCGATTTTAAACTAACTTCCCGATGAGCTGGAGACTTGGAACTTTAAACATAGTTCAGAACTAGATGACAATGCATTATTAATTCGATTTCTTGCCTGTCTGTCTGCCCGTTTGTCTGTCATTTCATATTTTGAAATGACGCATGCGCAGTACGTTTTTCATTATATCTCGAAAACTATTAGCATTACAGACTTCGTTCTTGGGTATACGGATGACCCATGGGATCATGGAAGCACCCCCATATTTTAGCCATATCTTTGCGCATGCGCAGTACGTTTTTCATTATATCTTGAAAACTATTAACATTATAGATTTGATTCTTGGGTATATGGATGACCCATGGGATCATCGAAGCACCCCATATTTTAGCCATATCTTTGAGCATGCGCAGGACGTTTTTCATTATATCTCGAAAATTATTAACATTACAGACTTGGTTCTTGGGCATAAGGATGGCCCATGGGGCCATCGAAGCACCCCATATTTTAAACATATCTTTACGCATGCGCAGTACGTTTTTCATTATATCTCAAAGGTCTCTGCGTCACATAACTTTTTTTTTTCAGGAAAATAACAATTTTTTATTTATGATCATGTGAAGAGAAACTGAAATAAACCTGAAATTTGCCACATGTCTCCGTCATAATCTCATCAAGATGTTTAAAATCGATTGCAAAATTTCACACACAGATAACTAAAAAGGAGAAAATAATTATTTAAAAAAATAAAAATTTTAATAGACCACGTTCTTAAAACGGACTAAAAAGTATAAAATAATTTCTTCTAGCCCCATACAGATTTATAAACCCATACAGATTTAAAACGAAAAACGTGGGGCGCATGAAATAGATAATTGATGTATAAATAGTTTATTTCAGTCACTAACAATTTTATTGCAATGGAAATGATATGAACTGTTGTGTGGGTTTTCTCAACGACAGCTACTCCCTACACTCCTTACTATTAAATATTGCATGCTCCCCACGTTTTTCGTTTTAAATCTGTATGGGGTTATAAATCTGTATGGGGCTAGAAGAAATTATTTTATACTTTTTAGTCCGTTTTAAGAACGTGGTCTATTAAAATTTTTATTTTTTTAAATAATTATTTTTATAAATATCTATAATATAAAGCAGAAAATACATGTATCTGTCTGTCTGGCACAAGAAACAATGAAATAATGTTGTTTAATGTCTCGCAGTGTGCAGTGCTATGGCACGAATTTTATTGTTAGTGACGTCAGAGCGTTACCGGATCAGTGAATGACAGATCTGGGCAGACAAAGACAGATATTAGTAATAGTTGACCCTAGTTTCAATAATGTACTAAATATTTCCCCAAAATTATAAATATTCCTAATATGAAAGATAATTTCTTATTAGAGATTTATTTTTTTTTTTTTTTTTTTGCTTTTCCATTCCATTTTGTAATCGACATTTGATACACAAACCTGGAATTCGAACATAGGACAGCTTGATTACCTAATCCGTCCACTCGACTACCGAGATCTTAAAGGATGAAGATAAATTGCGGTCACTCAGCTTGGCTTGATACGAAGTATCGTGCATCTCTACATATTATTTTGAATTGTCTTCGTGATTTAATTAACTTTTTATAATTTTGAGTTGAGAATATGATTTGAAGTCAAAGAGAGAGCGATTTTCGCTAGTAACTACGTTTTGCTAGAGGAATAAATTTTGAAATTAGGTTTCAAAAGTAATTACTTTTAAAAATATGGCACACAAAGAAATGTATTATTTTTGAACAAACTTTGACTGTTTTTAGGGTTTAATTTTGTTTATAAACGTTATTATTTCAACATTAAGAAAAAAGTTTATATATACCCAGATAGCAATTTTAGTTTGCAACAATCTTGCTCTGCAAATCTGCAAGCTTGCAGCAAGTTTGACACGGCAAGAGTGCAAGCTTGAAATAAGTTATTGCAAACGAATTAGTCACTACTTGTCGAACTTGCAGCAAACTTGTCGTGTCAAAAACATCCGATCTCATTGCAAAAACAGAGTACGCAGACAAAGTTGATACAGCACACTTAAAACACTACGACCGGGATGCAGTTGTATATATCTGGTTTTGATCTTTGTCTCTGTTTTAAATACATCCGATTTCTAATGGCATCTTCTAGACCATCCTTCTTTTTATTAATTCAATAAATCAAACATAATTTGTAAAAAACTAACTAGGTCTTTTTATAAAAAAAATTTGAAAAATTCTCCATCTTTTTACTAAATATAGAATTCGCACTTTAAAGAAAATTATATATCGCCTTTTTCTTAATGTTGAAATGTTAACGTTCATAAACAAAATTAAACTTAAAAAACATTCAGTGCTCGTTAAATAATAACTTTGTAACTAACTAACATTTAACTTAACTCTAACTTAGTAACTAACATTTTGTCCCATATTTTTAAAAGTAATTACTTTTGAATAATAATTTCATAATTTATTCCATTAGCAAAACGTTAGTTATTGGCGAAAATCGCTCTCCCTTTGATTTCAAACCATATTCTCAACTCAAAATTTAATAATTATTTTAAAAATAAAATTTTAATAGACCACGTTTTTAAAACTGACTAAAAAGTATAAAATAATTTCTTCTAGCCCCATACAGATTTATAACCCCACAGATTTAAAATGAAAAACGTGGGGCGATGTAATAGATATTGATGTATAAATGATTTATTTCAGTCACTAACAATTTTTGTATTGCAATGAGTATATGAACTGTTTGTGAGCTTTCCAACGACAACTACTCCCTACACTCCTTACTATTAAATTTGCGTACGTACCAGTTTTTCGTTTTAAATCTGTGTGGGGTTATAAATCTGTATGGCAGAAGAAATTATTTATACTTTTTAGTCAGTTTTAAAACTGGTCTATTAAAAATTTTATTTTTTAAATAATTATTTTCTGCTTTTTTAATCTTCTGTGTTTGTGAATTTTGCAATCGATTTTAAACATCTTGATGAGATTATGACGGAGACATGTGACAATTTCAGGTTTATTTCAGTTTCTCTTCACCTGATCATAAAAAAATTGTTATTTTCCTGAAAAAGTAAAGTTATGTGACGCAGAGACCTTTGAGATATAATGAAAACGTACTGCGCATGCGCAATGATATGACGCTAAAATATGGTGCTTCGAAGATCCATGTTCATCCATATACCCAAGAACCAAGTCTGAAATATTAATAGTTTCGATATATAATGAAAACGTACCGCATGCTCAAAAGATATGGCTAAATATAAAGTGCTTCGATGATCCATGGGTCTCCACATACCCAAGAACCAAATCTGTAACGTCAATAGTTTTGAGATATAATGAAAACGTACTGCAAGCATGCGCAAAGATATATGCTAAAATATGAGGTGCTTCGATGATCCATGGTCCATCCATATCCCAAGAACCAAGTCTGTAAATGTTAGTTTTCGAGATATAATGAAAAACGTAGCTGCGGATGCGTCAACAAAACATGAAATGACAGACAAACGACAGACAGACAGACAAGAAAAGCGAATTAATAATGCATTGTCATCTAGTTCTGAACTATGTTTAAAGTTTCAAGTCTCCAGCTCATCGGGAAGTTAGTTTAAAATCGATTGCAAGATTTGTACCGAACAGACAGACAGATAGACAGACAAGAAAGCGAGTTAATAAAAACGTGGTAAAAAATTAATGACATCAAGAAGACAGTTTAAAATAAAACGTGTAGCTGCAATCCTTCTGTAGCGCAATCTGTCTTTCACAATCGAAATTCCTCTGGCTGAGTGGTTAAGACGAAAGGTTTAGGAAGCGCGGTTCGAATCTGATGTTCGTCTGCGTACTCGGTTTTTGCTATAGTTTACAATGTGTTTGACACAACAAGCTTGCTGCAAGTTCGACGAGTGGTGAATAACTCTTTTGCAATAACTTGTTTCAAGCTTGCACTCTTACCGAGTCAAACTTGCTGCAAGCTTGCAGATTTGCAGAGCAAGATTGCTGCAAACTAAAATTGCTATATGTGTTGCGAAATGTCAATAGGTGGCGCTGCGAGCGCGGAAGTAAAGAGTTAAAAAGAATTTGTAATGAATGATGTATTAATGTTTTAGAGTTTTGGTTCGGAGTTCGAGGAATAATGGCGTAATAAGTGCTTTAATCTGTGTTTAATGTTCTTTTTTGTGTGTGCTGTAATGTGTCGTCTAATCTATGCAATAAACATTTAAAATGCATAACCTGCGTTTTGGATCTGTTGAAATCTACCGAAATACCAAGCAGCAAACTAGATAATTATCGTTATGATAAATATTCGTTACTTTCGTTAATTTCGTTTTCGAACCATATTAGTTTCGAAAAATGGTGCATCGACCGGAGGGAATTCTTGACCTGTGTTTGGATTAATTTCACTGAACCACAGATTTGACGCTTGGTGGGGTAAGTTATTAATTTGTCGTATCATTGCTGGTATTAATTTGTTGCTTATCGGTTGTGACTTTTTTGTGTTTCGTTTTGGTAGAATTTGTTGTGATTATGGTTTTAGATTCATATTAAGTTTCGGTTTCGTTTTGTATAGTTAGAATGTGTTGTTTGTTACTGTTTGATTTGTATTGTGTCGGAAAAATGTCGTAGTTTCGTTTCGAGATTGAAGAAGTAGTGTTCGAATTTGGTTGTATAGATTGAATGATTTGAAGATTTTTTATATTAGAATTGTATTTATGCTCTAAGGGTTTTGTTTTTTGAATTGTTTGATATTTTTGTTGTTCGGAATTGTTAAATAGATTAAAATGTCGCAGAAAACAGATCTAGAGAGGCTTAAAAAACAGCGTTCCTCCCATAGGGGACAAGTTACAAAATTAATTTCTAAAGCTGAAAACAGGTTAACTAATCCAGACGTCGAAATAGACGAACTGGAAGGTCTATTGATTCAATTACAGACAAAAGACGAACAATTAAAATCTATAGATAGCAAAATTGAAAATGTTTTGGACCTCACAGAAATAGAATCGGAAATTGAAAAAAATAGATGAATATAACGAAGATATAGTTTTCACATCTGTAAAACTTAAAAATAAAATAAAATTGCTGCAATCTGTAACTGAACAAGTAATTAGTAATGGGAGGGAAAGCCCATCAAATCGAAACAAATCGAACTCAAATGCAAAATTACCTAAATTGAAAATTCAGACGTATTATGGGGACCCTTCAGAGTATCTTAATTTTTGGAATCAATTCGAAAATGCAGTTGATAAAAATTCGTCACTTTCGAATATTGAAAAGTTTTCATATTTGTTTAGCAGTTTGGGAGGAGATGCACTTTCTTGTATCAAAGGTTTCGCAATTTCTGATGATAATTATGAGTCGGCTATCAAATTATTGAAGGATACATTTGGTCAAACTGATGTGTTGATTAATGCCCATGTGTCAAAGTTGTTAAATATGAGCCCATTAAAAAATTCTTCTAATTTGCAAGAATTAAGAAATTTTTATTTTAAGTGCCAAACGCAAATTCGCTCTTTAGATAGTTTGGGTGTAAAATCGGACACTTATAGCGTGATGCTTAGTGCAATAATTCTAAAACTCTTCCCTAGCGATCTTGCATTAGAATTTAGCAAAGCTCAAATTTCTAGTTCTAATCATAATCTAGAAGACCTGATGAAGTTTTTACATGATGTTGTAAGTGTGCGTCAGAGAACTTTTCAAATACAATCGCCTTCCCATCCACCCCATCGAGGTGAAAATTTGCAGTATAAGCAATTTGTTCGTCGTCCATTTGGCGCACCCAGTCGTAGTAAATTTGCGTCCTCAGCTAGTGAAATGCTGACTAATGCTTCTCCAAGTACTAGTGGATGTTTGTTTTGTGGGCAAGGGCATTTGTCTCATCTCTGTGAAAATTCGAATGCTAAAAAAAAAGAGGGAAAAATTGTTGAGAGAGAAAAGATGTTTATTGTGTTGTAATTTAAATTGCTTTGTTAAAAAAATCCCTTTTCGGCAAGCTTGAAGGCAAAGGTAGATTCCGTTACGTTAATGTTACAAAAGTCATGAAATATTACATATTGATCAATACAGACATAGCCAATGACTTTATTGTTTCTACACATTGCAGTATTTACGCTGTGATTCTGTTTTCATGTATTACTATATCAAGGATTTATCATTCCATTTTTCATTCCAAAAAGTTATGATAGATTTATCGGTCAGTACATTGGTCAATTTTTTTATATCTCAACACATAATCATTCAACAGGTAGGAGTCATAAAGAAATAAACATCTCAGCAGTGCAAATATCTCCTAGATAACATTAAGCCAGCCTATCTGAAACAGTAACAAGAAATTGACTCTTGGCACGAATGAAGAAAGACTAGATTTAAAAATTAATTTATTTAATCTAGGTTACAATATAATTGTGCGCACATTACTTTGTCATATCTAAAATCACATGACATGAAATACTTAAATACTAATAAAATGGGCTCATTTAGAGAACTCCCTGGTTACAGAGATAATAGTCACTAAATTCTTAACATATAAGAGAATAAAAATTATTCAACATTGTGAGTGGCAAATTGAATACGTGTTTTTAAAGCATAAGATATGAATGCAGCCAATTTGAACAGCAAATTTAAATCACCATCGACGGTTAAAACCAAATACTCAGGCAGAAAATCCCAAACAATTTTTAAGTTAAGCAGATATTTTTCAATAGCAAAAAGGATAAAATGAACTCTTATTTAATTACTCTTATTTTTGGCTACTTTATATTGATTTTATTAAACAAATCATGGTCCCGCCATGTTTAGTTAAATATCAAATTAAAGATTTCTGTCAATAAAACCTATTATCAAATTAACTATTAAAATTATTTTATTAATTAAAATTAACTATCTACTTAATTAAAGTTACAAAATTAATTGTTACAAAACTCCACTAAAACCTTTTTTATGGCTTATACTATATGCCAGAAATCTTTATCTTATAATTATCTAATAATTATATTAATTTAAATAAAAGTCACTGTGGCTATGTATGTATGTTCCACATCTCCTCCTAAACCACTGGACTGATTTCAATCAAACTTTTTATTTAAGAAAAGAGAAAGGTCACCTTCAACTTTTCAAAGCCTAAAAGATGCTTAAAATTTCACTTAATTAAAAATTAAGCAAGGCGTTTTTCCGCAATGTCTTTCATTTCCATAAATTTGTTTCTCTCATTTTAATATTTTTTTCAAAATTAATTTTAAACTGAATTCGTAGCAATATTCTTGTTGATAAAAAATAATACGAAGAACTGTTTCCAGAAGGGAGAATGCTAAAAGAAAATTTTAAAAGTAGACGATTTAACAATTTATATCGGGACCAACTATTTATTTATTTTCACGCTTTAAATTAATGAATAATTAAATAGTTAATTTAATTGTTTCAAAATATTCATTAAAACCTTTCATTGACTTTAGTAATTGTTAACAAAATTTGAAGTACTTATATAACAAATAATAACGTATGAAGAAAACGGATGTTTTTAAAAATTGTCTGGTTCAATTGATGTTCTCATTTTAATTAAAAGCGTTTTAGATCAGGAAAGTAATTTGTGTATTATAATATTTATACAATAGTAATTTTTACATTAAAAATATTAAACATGAAAACATTTTAATCCGGAGCAAAGCCAGGTATATCAATTAACAGTTATAATTAACAAAATTTAACAAAGACATTAACTATACATTAAGTCATAAATTAATTATATATTATACCGTATACAAAGTGAAGGTGAATGCGGTTGATGGGAACTCATAACTTCTAAATAATTCCTGCTGTCAAAAACCAATATAAAAGTAGTTTGTTTTGATATGGTGATAATTACCCTAATTGAAATTTTGTTTCTATCTTCAATCTTAACGAAGCTATGGGGAAATGATAAATTGGGGGGGGGTATTGAATATCCTTTTTCAGCTCATAACTATAATACAATTCTAGCAGACAAAAAACTTTTAGTATAAAGTTGTTCGTTATCATAAGGTGATAATTCGCCTAATTGAAATTTTTTTTCTATCTGTAGTCGTAACAGAGCTATGGGGAAATGATAAGTTGGGAGGGATTGAAAATGCTTTTTATGGCTTTGATGGCTTTGTTGTGATAGGCAATAATTCGCCTAATTTGAATTTTCTTTCTACTCTTGAATCGTAAGAAATTATATATGAGGAATTTTCAGTCCTCCACCATTTCCACCCCTTTGAGCTGGTTAGCCATCTCGAACTCGGCCGAGATTTTCACCCTACATTAACATCGTCGCCAGTTAAAATCTAATCAAATTAGTTTAAAATAACACGGGCAAAAGCGTTATGCATGTACTTTTACTAATAATAATAAACAAAAGAACATTTTGCCTCTATTCTCATAAGTATTGCAGCTACAAGAATGAAAACAGGGTGAAAGAAACTGCAAACGAGAGCTTTCAACGTGGGGTAACATGCATAGGTTAAAGCGTATTTTTAAGTTAGGGGAGAGGAGCGGAAGGGTGGTAAAATCACTTTATCAAGCTTCTAAGAAATTGTAGCTATCGAAAACGTGTTAAATGCAAAATTGTCGTTTTGATAAGGCAATAATTCGCCTAATTTGAATTTTCTTTCTATTTTCAATTGTAAAGGAATTATGGAAAATGAAAATTTCACCCCCCATTTCCACCCCTGAGCTGATGGCCATCTACGAACTCGACCGAGATTTTTACTATCTTTACAACATATCTAAATTTACATCAAAATTACTCCAGTTATCGTGTTCACAAGATAACATGGGAAAAGCGTTATACATATATATATATATATATATATATATATATATATATATATATATATATATATATATATATATATATATATATATATAAACTTTTTAACGAAGGGTGGTTTTGGGTTCTAGGGGTCATGATCGGTGAAGATCTGCAGAAATTTTCCGAAAGTCGTGTCATGAGAACCATTGCAATAGGTAGAGTTCCTATAAGGAATCTACCTAAAATGTAAAGGGGCTGTCTGTTTTTTTTGTAATTCGAGACATGCTCGGGCTATTTGTTTCAAACTAGAAAATTCTAAGAATCAGAAGAGTGAGAATAATTCGGAAAAACTTTCTAATGAAGTAGTGTCTACTGCCACTAATTGTATGGTTAATGATAGGAAGGGTGTTTTGTTGCAATGTGTAAAGGTAGATATAGTTGGTAATAAAATTTCGGATTGTGTTTACGCATTATATGACAATGGTTCAGAGAGAACATTTTTGAGAAAAGGTATTTCTGAGAAGTTAGGATTGAGAGTTGTTGGATCGGAAAAGCTAAATATTTATTCCTTTGGAGCTAGAAAACCCAGGTCGCAGGTTTGTCGCAAAGTAGAAGTAAAATTGCGAAATATTTTGGATGGAAGGGAAGTGGTTATAGAGGCGTTGGAAATAGAGGAAATATCGAGAGCATCGATTCGTGTTCCAGATTGGGATGTGTGTGTCGAAATGGAGAAAAGAGGATTAGCTTTAACATTTGATGTTGAGGACTTGTCTAGAAATTGTCAAATTTCATTGTTGGTTGGTGCAGATTATTACTGGTATTTGGTGAAGGGGTTCCAGAGGTTGAATTCGTCGTTGGTAGCTGTAGAAACAGTGTTAGGATGGTCGCTGCAAGGTAGATGTGATGAGCTAACTGAGTCGATATTGGTTAATTTTGTAATTAGTGAAAGAGAGTTGGTTTCTGCTGAAGTGAGACGTTTTTGGGAATTGGAAAGTTTGGGAATTAGAGGTGATGGAATAGATACGGGTCTGAACGAACAGGATATTTTGAAGGAGTTTGATGAATCTATTCAATTTGTTGACAATAGATATTGTGTTAAGCTGCCGCGGAAGGAAGGCATGCAAGAAAAGTTGGGAACCAATAGGCAGGTGGCATTGAGACGTTTTAATGGTCTGGTTGAAAGGTTTAAAAGAGATCCGGAGTTGTATAGGGAGTATGGAGAGGTTATTAACGGTTACCTTGAGGAAGGAATAGTTGAGAGGTGTACGTCGGAAAGGTTAGCTGATGAGTCATCATTTTACTTGCCCCACCATGCTGTCGTTCGAGATGACAAAGTCAGTAGCCGTCTCAGAATAGTATTTGACGGTGCGTCTCATGCAGAAGGACAGTATTCGTTGAACGATTGTCTCAATACTTGACCCAATTTGTATCCAAACCTTTTCGAACTCCTGATAAAGTTTAGAGAAAATGCTGTGACATACATAGCCGACATCAGGCAAGCATTTCTGCAGATATTAATAGATGCAGAAGACCGACCATTTACTAGATTTTTTTGGAAGGAAGATTTGAATTCAGACAAATTGACGGTCTTGAATTTCACTCGTGTCTTATTCGGACTTACACCGAGTCCTTACCTACTCGCAGCTACATTGAAATATCATTTCGAAAAAAATATAGACTTGTTCCCTGAAACTTGTGAATCGCTTCTAAAATCATTCTGGGTAGACGATCTCGTTGGTGGAGCAGATGATGTAGAGCAAGCTCTAAAAACTACCACCGAAAGTGTGAAAATCTTGAAAGACGCAGGAATGATTCTCCGTAAATGGCAAACCAACTCAAAGGAACTTCGTGAAGATTGGAAAAAAGTTGGTATCGAGACTCATGAGGACAAAACTACCTTAGCAAGAGGTGGAGTTCCGACGAAGGTTCTGGGATTAGCCTGGGACCCAGACAAGGACATAATCTTTTTTGACGTCAGCAAGTTGATGAACATTCTCGCCAGTGGATGCAGCACGAAGAGATTTCTGTTGCAAATTCTGGGTCGCATTTTCGACCCAATCGGATTCTTAGGTCCATTCATAGTGAGACTAAAACTGATTCTCCAAGAACTATGGGCAGCTGACATTGACTGGGACGATAAACTTCCATCTTCACTGGACTACAAGTGGCAGTTGTGGTGTAGTGAACTGAAGGATTTGCATTGTGTTAAGATCCCACGATATTATCTATCTGATTTTAATTTATGTGAGTTTATTTCATTTGATGTCCATTCTTTTTCAGATGCGTCGTTAGCCGCTTATGGAACTGTTTTGTATCTTCGAGGGGTTACACGTAACGGTAAAATAATAGTAAATTTTTTGTGTTCCAAAAGCAGAGTGGCCCCTCTGAAATCATTGACGTTGCCACGTTTGGAGCTGCTTGGATGTTTGTTGTCGGCTAGACTAGCCGAACAGGTAAGTAAGTGTTTAAAATTTGAAGCCAGTTGTTATTTCTGGACTGACTCGAGTATTTGTACATATTGGATTAAAGGTAAGGCCGATGATTACAAACCCTTTGTAAAAAATAGAGTAAAAGAAATTCAAAGGTTGTCGGAAAGAGGTAATTGGTCTCATTGTCCAGGGAAAGAAAACCCGGCAGACCTTCTTTCCAGGGGCATTCCGGCCTCAAATTTAGCTAAATCTTCGTTGTGGTGGCATGGACCACCTTGGCTAAGTAAACCCAGTGAGTTTTGGCCTTGTAAAATTGTAATAGAGAGTCCTATGGGAAATTTAGAGTTACGAAAGGAATTTCAAACAGTGTCCCAAAATAAATGTGTAGTATATGATTCTCAATTTGTTTTTGATTTAAATAAGTATAGTGACTTAAACAAGGTATTGGTAATAACTAATCTGGTAAAAAGATTTGTCAATAAGCTTAGGAAACTACCGACAGAAGTGGGTCCTTGCAGTGCGGCTGAATTGTTAGAAGCCGAGCAAGATTGGATAAAATTTGAACAAAATCTTGTCTACTCTTCTGAATTGGAACTCATTAAAAGTGGTAAACAAATTTCTAAGAACTCGTCTCTTTATAAGTTAGCCCCATACTTAGATGATAATAATGTTTTGCGTGTAAGAGGCAGACTTGAAGAAAGTGAATTTTCTTCTAATGAAATTCATCCGATAATTCTACCAAAACAATCAAAATTTTCTGAGTTGTTAATTCGTAGAGAACATAACAAAGTTTGTCACGGTGGGGTGTCGGCGACCCTTTCTAAAATTCGAAGTAGATACTGGATTCCGAAGGGTAGACAAATTGTCAAAAGGGTTTTGAGAGATTGTTTGATTTGTAGGAAATATTCTTTGAAACCTGCTCAACAGATAACGGCACAACTGCCAAAAAATAGAATTCTTGAAAATCCCCCTTTTACAGTGACTGGAATTGATTTTACTGGTCCGGTTATTATTCGTTCGGGGAAAGAAAGTAATCAAAAATCGTATATCACCTTATTTACATGTGCTGTTACACGAGCTCTTCACCTTGAGTTGACAACTAATATGACAACGAAACATTTTATTTTGTCTTTAAGACGATTTCTGGCCAGAAGAGGAAATTGTAAGGTCATCATTTCCGATAATGCTAAGAGTTTCAAAGCAACAGATAATATCTTGAGAGAATTTGCCAAAATCTTAGTTGATGTAGATTTGAAAAAATTTGTAGGCATACATGAAATAACATGGCAATTTATACCTCCTCATGCTCCTTGGTGGGGTGGCTTCTATGAACGGCTCATGAGAAGTATTAAAGAGCCTTTAAGGAAAATTCTCGGTAGGGCGTCTCTTAGCTTTGAAGAAATGACGACTATCCTGTCCGAGGTCGAACTTGTGTTAAATCATAGACCTCTTACTTATACAAGTAATGATTTAGATGAACCATTACCCCTCACCCCTGCTCATTTTTTATTTCCTGGACAAGAAAATCTTAGTTATCCTGTACATTTTCTAGAGATTTTTACTAATCAACCTTCTACGAAGGAAAATTTAACTCGTCGAGTAGTATATCAAACCAAACTTTTACGACATATTTGGGGAAAATGGAAAAATAACTATTTAATGCAATTGCGCAATGCGCATAATTTCGTAAATTCCTCCCCAGTTCGAGATCTAAAAAAAGGGAGAAGTAGTTTTATTAGAAGGGACTACGAAATCTAAATTTTTGTGGCCTCTAGGTGTAATAGAAGATGTTATTGTTGGACGTGACGGCCATATACGATCATGTATTGTGCGAACAAGCAAGGGCCAGTTAAAACGGCCAATTCAATTAATCTATCCACTTGAAATAATTTGATTTTTTGTAGTTCATTATTGTATTGAATTCCATAACTGTATTCATATTGTTATTTTAGTATTTTCCTTTGTTAGTATTTTGTGTATTGTATTTCATTATGTGTAGTGTAGTGTACTCTTAACAGAGTACAGGTGGGGTGTGTTGCGAAATGTCAATAGGTGGCGCTGCGAGCGCGGAAGTAAAGAGTTAAAAAGAATTTGTAATGAATGATGTATTAATGTTTTAGAGTTTTAGTTCGGAGTTCGAGGAATAATGGCGTAATAAGTGCTTTAATCTGTGTTTAATGTTCTTTTTTGTGTGTGCTGTAATGTGTCGTCTAATCTATGCAATAAACATTTACAATGCATAACCTGCGTTTTGGATCTGTTGAAGTCTACCGAAATACCAAGCAGCAAACTAGATAATTATCGTTATGATAAATATTCGTTACTTTCGTTAATTTCGTTTTCGAACCATATTAGTTTCGAAAAAATATGTATAGTTTCTTTAAAGTACGAGTTCTATATTTAGTAAAGTTGGGATGGAGAATTTTTCAACGGAAATTTTTTCAAAATTTTTCAATTTTTTTCTAACTAAATAAAAGTATCTAGTTAGTTTTCTCAAATTATCATTGATTTATTACATTAATAAAAAGAAGGACAGTGTAGGAGATTTTATTAAAAATTGAATGTTTTTTAAAACAGAGACAAAGAATCAAAACCAGATATTTCCCATATAGCAATTTTAATTTGCGGCAATCTTGTTCTGCAAATCTGCGGCAAGGTTGACACGGCAAGAGTGTAAGCTTGAATCAAGTTTGAAACAAGTGAACGCAAACGAGATAGTCATCACGCATCAAATTTTTCACAAGTTTGCGGCGTCAAACTCATTGAAACTATAGCAAAAACAGAGTATGAACACAGCCTCGGTTAAAGCCAGCGACCTACCCCTTCCTAAGCCTAATTTAAATATTATATAATTAATAATATATTTTTATTAATATAATTTAATTTTTTTAATATACTAATATATAATTTAATAATTTAATATTTTAGTATATTAATATATATATTTTTAATATATTTTTATTAATATAATTTATTTTTATAATTAATACATTATAAATATAATTTTAAACCTAATGATAATTTGTGAAAAAACTAACTTTTTTATAAAAAAATTTTGAAACATTTTCCATCTTTTTACTAGAACTCGCACTTTAAAAAAAACTTTATCGCCTTTTTATTAATGTTGAAATTTTAACGTTTATAAACAAAATTAAACCTAAGAAAACAGTCAATGTTTGTTGAAAAATAATAACATACATTTTGTCCCATTTTAAAGTAATTACTTTTGAAACCTAATTTCAAAATTTATTCTACTAGCAAAACGTAGTTATTAGCGAAAATCGCTCTCTCTAAGACTTCAGATCATATTCTCAACTCAAAAAATTAATGAAATCAATTTAAAATAAATCGTATACCAATCGAATCGAACGATATATTAGCAAAATCTATCTTTTACTCTCAGAATTTAACTGGCCGAGTGGTTAGGGCTTCAGCTTAGGAAGCGGTAGGTCGCGAGCTCTAATCCGGGTTATGTTCGTACTGTGCTTTTGCTATAGCTTGCAATGAGTTTGACGTGACAAGCTTGCTTCGAGTTCGTCGCGTGGTGACTTCGAAGCTGACATTAACGTGTTTCAAGCTTGCACTCTTGTCATGTCAAATTTGTTGCAAGCTTGCAGAATTTGCAGAGCAAGATTGCTGAAACTTTGCTGCAAACTAATTGCTATCTGGGTTCTGTCGAGGGTTTTTATGCCTGTCTGTTTTATTTTTGCAGTTATTGTTAAAAGAACGCGTTAACTTTCAGAGGAGGAAATATGTAAATTTTTTAATGACAAATCTATGGATTTTTCTGACGATAGTGATAAAGCAATAAATTATTAGAGTTTAGATAGTTATGAATCTTCAAACTCTGAAGTAGAAGAGGATAGTATTAATATATCGATTCTAATTCCGTCATGTCAGTGGAGTCCTAAAATAGAAGATTTTTCAGAAGGCTTTGAAGAGTTAATTATTACAATTTTCTTGAAGTATTTTATAATATTGAATGTAAATATTTATTTTTTTCTATATTTTCGAATTTTGCATCAATAATCTAGTGTTTATTTAGGAACTTTCAATTATAGAATACACTATATTTTTATTTTTTATTATTAAAAATCAAGTATTTTAATTAAACTTTTTTTATGATTTAGACCATGATATCGTTTACCGCATATTTAAAAATAGTTTCATTTCTATGTAAAGGACACTTTTTATGCATTATTATGTAACGCGTACTTTTGACGACATTTAATGCGTGTTAGGCTTAGCGGGAGAAAATGCTTCGGCCGCTGGGCACAGACTGCGCTTGCCAGCTCTCGTCCTGTGGGCACGCTTCCTTCAGCGGGCGTCCGTCCCGAAGGGGTTAAACATTTACGGGTCTATTCTGGTACCCCCGGCTGGGGTGGGGGTTGTTTCTTTTTTTTTTTCCTCATGTTATCTTGCGAAACAGGAAACGTCCCCCAACCCAACCGGGGCGGGGGTAGCAGAATAGACCCCTTAGATACAGCATTCGGTATTCCCCGATATTCACAATATTGTGCAATATTTCCCAAAATATTTTACAATATTGTTGTGCTACTGGGGTCACTCGCCTCACTTTTAAAAATCAGTTCATCGCCTCCAACCGTTTCCATCAAGTCCACCTTAATCGCCTCATCACAACTCTAGACCCCCAACCCCACACACACCAACTATCTACTTCATAAATTCAATTTATCAAACTCCCCTCATTGTGAGTTTTTTCCAGCCATTGAAGCAAGTGAGCATTTCCCTCTTAGCTGCCCAAAATATCTTCATCTTCGACAGGACATGCATAGGGACATTGGATATCCTCATAACCATCAGATGTCCTCCGACCTTTGCTCCTTCAGCACTAACAGCAAGGAAACTTGGATTAAACCTTAACCTTAGATTTTAATCCGGACCTTTTCCTGCATATGTTGCATCAATTCCTATTTTTGATCTTTTCTCGGACTACTCGCATCCCCATGAACTCTGAATCCCTCCCCATCATTGCACATTTTTGTATTTTCCTTTCTTTGTCCTCTCAACCCTCTGGATTATTAGAGGTAAAGCCAGCCCAGTCATCTTCAATTCAAGTGCTACAGCCTCAGAGTAAGAGTCAGTTATCTTTCCTCTGAGGCTACAGCAAACCTCAACAAGTGATTTGATTTGAGTATTCTAACCTGGAACAAAGCCCGCTCTTTCGTGTAGCATAAGCCAGTAAAAGCACTCTTCAACTTGGCTTGACTTGACTTCTAAC
>BGPR01008227.1:0-22863 GCA_013235015.1 Araneus ventricosus
TAAATGTTAATTTTAAAATTTAATTATTGATTTTCATACTATGTAGTAATATACTGGAACTATCTTAAAACACTTAAAAATTAAAACTTTAAAATGAATTTGCATTAGTAACTTTAAATAACTAATAATCAAAGTTGTTTAGTAAAATTTCGATCCTACGTCTTTTCATTTAAGTCGTTTTGCTTCAGTCCCTTGAAAGACGATAGATCATAAGCTAATCTATCGCCGCTGGTACTGTGCATTGCTTGTGATTTGAATACCCGAAATACTATGACAATCATAGTTTAGAATGACTGCGTTTGTAATCGGAGGTAGTTAATTTATCAAATAATTCATAAACTTATAATTGTCTCTTGTATTTACAGTGCACTCTCGATTATCCGGGTTAATCACCGGGAGGGGTCGCACGGACAATAGAACAACACAGATAATCCGAAAACTCCTTTTTATTAAAGAAAAAAATCAACATTAGTACAAAAATATAAAAATTACTTACATTTGCATGCTGTATAACATCATACCAGGAATTTTCCTTTTAACATTTACTGCTTAAAAAAATCTGCAATGTGTCTTTGCTTCTACTCTCTGTTCATCTCTTGTTGTATATCGACACACATTTTACGAACCGCAGTAATGTCACCGTAATCAAATCCTTTTTGTCTCTTATAATCTAACAAAGTTTCCGCAGATTGTAGAGCAGCAGAATGAGAAATCGTACTTCCCTCATTTAGTACATCCTCTGCATCAGAACTAGCTGATTCTCGATTATCAAGTTTTTGAAGGATTTCTAATTTTTGTTTAACATTTAAAACGTTTCGTTTTCGTTCCACACCACTCATTTTTACCAGTAAAAATTTCACGCTACTAACTGACGATAAACAAGACGCAAAAACTAAGGGAACACGTGCGAAAGTGAAAGAGGACGAAGAAGTTAAAGTATGACGTGTCAGGGAGAAGAGTGTTCATATGAGAATGAATTAGCAGGAAGTGGATGATTCATTTATCGGAAAATTAGGGGTTGAACCGTGGAGAAAGAAAGAAAAAATCTATTCTTTAGCCTCCGCCGTTTCACGGAATGAATCTCTCGATCGAACATCAACATCGATTTTACATGCATGGCAAGCATGAAAATGTTTCTGTTTAAATTTTTTTGTGAGTCCGGAATGAGCACGGATAATCCGCAAACCGGATAATCCGCGCACTGATAATAGAGAGTATACTGTATTATAATTTTGTTCTCTTACCTCTTGTCGTTGGAGTTTCTGTTGTAGTCCTTGGTTGAAGGGGCGTGGTGGGTGGTTGAAAGGGTCTCTTAGTAGTACTGAGTATTCCTATAAAGGCAAGCAGACGCATTTTTATAAACCATAAAGTTATCAGTGTTCAGGAGAAAATTAAAAATTAAATTAAAGTTAATCAGTGTTCTGAAGTTAAATTTATTTTAGGCACATGAATATATAAATTGTCATTTAGCACAAAGCAACGATATCACATTCATTTAACGCGAGTTTCATTTACTTTAAAGCTGAAAGAGTAGCTTCTTTTCTACGTTTCCTATTTTTGTTTATGTAAGCAACGTTCTGCTGTATCTTCCAGTCTCCCGACAATTCCAGCTTCTGAAATTCTTAAATTTGATGCCTTTGTGATGTAATAAAACAAAGAATGTAGTATATTGTTTAAAGTTTACACAGAATGATTATATATATATATTGGTATTAATAAAACAAATAATGTAGTATATGGTTTAAAAATTTTACACAGAATGAATATATATATTGGTTTTATTAAAACAAATAAAGTAGTATATGGTTAAAAAGTTTACACAGAATGATTATATATATATTAGCTTTTAATTTGCTAATATTTTTCACATTTTATGGCAAATTAGATGCTCTTCTAATACAGATTAATGACATCTTGAGCGGGTGATAGGTAGAGTAACCAGGGCATCACTTCACAATAAAATATTTTTCTTTAGATTTAAAATCATAATTGTTTTATTTAGGTATTGGAATCTTAAAATAATAAAATATCATCAATTAAGAATTAATGTATATTTTGAAATTATTAATACATATTTCATCAAACTTAATTAATAGAATACGTACTGTAGTTCAAAACATGAATATAATTGTTAAAGAACATTTTTTTAATGTTTATGTTAATTTAAAGTTATATCACAACTAAGTAATTTCAATGTAAAATTATGGCATGGAAAAGAAGTATAGAAATTAGCATGGGGTTCACCATTGGCTTATCATTTTCATCAATTTAAAATAATAATCATATTTTTTAGGGTAAGAATTGAATATAGCACCTTTTTAAGGAGGTATTTTTATATTTATTTCTAGTAAAAAAAAGTTTCACCGGAACGGCGATCCGGCTTTTCTACAGAACTGAAGCCCACCAAAACTCATGTTGGTAGATTATAACTGGAATTTGCTTCCGCCAATTTCAATTTCTTAAATTCATTTTCTGCCAAATGTTAAAAGTGACCTCTAGCTTTTATTTAATTTTTTACCCAGTACTAAACTAACAAGAATACTTACTGTATTTATCCCATCTGTTTCCACATTTCACATACCGCCAGTCGACGCACCCCTTTTCTTTGTCGTCCCACAGAGTTCCCCTGGGACAGTCTGTGACGAGCGGGATGTCTCCTTTGCAGGCGAAGAATTTGGAGCAGTCGTATGGATGTTCGAAGAACCCCCAGTTGTAGGGACACTTGAAATTCGCGACATCTAAAAAGAAAGATAAATGTTCATACCCTTCTTTTTGTCTACAATTGTATGCATTGATGAGATTGAATACCATGGCGTTCGGGACATAATATGACTTTTTCAACCCCATTCGTCATTAGTGGCTTAGCAAGTGTAAATGCAGGCCAGGCAGTGGCATTATTTTTTCGCCCCTTCATCACATTTGGCTTTAAAAAATCACATAAATGCAGTAATGCTTTGTTTCCATGTAAGGCGTCCTCTCCTTTTTTCCCCTCATCGCTATGCCACTAACTGAATATTAGGGTTTGAAAGCACTCATTCAGCAATAATCTGACAGTGACCATGATACTTAATGATTGCATTATGTGGTATTAGTTGCACTGCCAAGTTAGGTAATCGTGAGTAATTTAACTCAGTCAGCAAACTTAACTTGACAGTACGACCATGATGCTTAATGAGATGCATTATTTTGTATTAGTTGCACTGCCAGTTAGGTAATCGTCAGTGAATTTAACTCAGTCAGCAATATCTTAACTTGACGTGACCATGATGCTTAATGATGCATTATTTTATATTAGTTGCACTGCCAAGTTAGGTAATCCGTGAGTATTTAACTCAAGTCAGCAATAGCTTAACTTCGGCAGTGGCCATTATTAATGGTGCATTATGTATGTTGCACTGCCAAGTTAGGTAATCTGAGTAATTTAACTCAATCAGCAGCAACAACTTGACGGTGACCATAATGCTTAATGATTGCATTATGTTGTATTAGTTGCACTGACAAGTTAGGTAATCGTGAGTAATTTAACTCAGTCAGCAATAGCATAACTTGACAGTGAACATAATGCTTAATGATTGCACTATATAGAGTTAGTTGCGCTGTCAAGTTAGGTAATCATGGAGTTGTGGAATTCTTTCAACAATAGCTTAACTTTACCCTGGCCATAATGCTTAATGATTGCATTACGCAATATTATTTACACTACCAGGCTAATTGTAGAATAGTTTTATGGAGGCACCTATCTTTAAAAAGCAATTTCGTTCAACTGGCAGCGAATTTAGTGTTGATATTTTCAATAGCTTAATTTTGTTTGAAAAATTAAATATCCATTGCATTTCAGAGAAAAATCGAGCTATACGGTAAATTCGCCTTCACATCTGAAGTCGAATATAATATTTATATCAGTTATTGGAAATTCGCTGGGAAAATTTTAAAGTGTGTTAGAACAACTACAAAGCTTTTTTTCAATATAAATGCATGGTGCAAGTGAAGGGTTAGGCGCAATTACAAGAAATGGACATGAAAGAAAACAAAAATTATTTACTCGTTTCTTCTTTGATAGGTTGGGATCTGTGATTTGTCATGTATAGTAATTTCTCCATCACAAAGTATTGAAAAACAAAAGATTGCAGTCATAAAAAAATACAACCTCGAGGTTTTGATGAATCTTCACTTTTCAGACTTCCCTTGAGCCAGGAAAAAAACATTTTTGGAACTATGTCTGCCTGTCTCTGAACATGGTAGTTCGAAACGGCATGGAACTAGAACGATGAAATTTGGTACGTTGTTACCAAAATTGCTGGTTTCCATCAAATTTTGGGAGAAAAACGTCTAAAGAAAGTTTGCCAACATAACTTTCTCTTTTTGCTTTGAGTGCGAAACGTTTGAAGCACACGAAGTAAAAAAAATTGGTTGTTGACGAATTCTAATAGAAAATAAACCCAAGACGCGTAGAAACACGAGCTATTACGTCATTCATCGGTGCAGCGCCAGAAGAATAGCGTATTCTCTGTTAGCTTCGTGGTGTTGTTACAACCCTACGCAACGTGAGATTACCACCTTCCAAACTTTATCGCCCAAATTTTGGGCTAAAATTTTAATATCATTTTGTTGGGTTTAAAATAGGTATAGATTGCAATTTTTTATCGTAATATTGTATTGTCACCGGAAATTTACCACTGTGCTACATTTCAAAAGCTGTAGTTCGATTGGAAGTGGATCGATCTCAAGATTTGTGGACGTTGAATAAAAGCTTATAAAAATGATTTAAATGAAGTAAAGAGTTATATATTTTATGCTGTTTAAATTAATAAGTGTACTGCTAAAAAAAAATTACGAAGTCTAAATTTTTATGCAGTCAGTCCCTATCCTATTAGCCATATTTAGTAAAATATTCACTAACTAACTCACTAATTGTGCACTAACATTTTAAACAAAAAAGTTTCACTCTTCTGCAACTAAAATTGACCGAATTATGAAGCTTTGACTATCGCTATTTTAGTCGACTTTAGATCACTTCAATGGCCTCTTCGAAGAATATCCACCAATCAACGGATGTCACTTCCTTTAGGGGGTCACTAACTGGTCAATAATAATGGAATTCACAGCGTCATAACTCGGTGCATTTTGGTCACAGAGAAGTGAAACTTTTTCTTTTAAAATTTTAGTGTGTCAAAAATATGTTACTGAATATAACTTATAGGTCCAGGAGGTTGTATAAAAATTTAGACTTCGTAATTTTTTCAGCAGTGAATTTATTGACTCAAAAAACATAAAAATATAATTCCTTATTTCATTTAAAGCATTTTACCAACTCGAAGTATAGGCCCATCTCGGTTTATCCTATCTCCTATATAACGGTTTAGAAATTAACAATTGGGCCACTATTAGACTGGACACCCGTATATTACTATTGTACAAAAAAGGCCTTAATAAAATCTGTTTTTGAGAGACCACTTCTTCCAAAATCTTCACTACTGAAAGAACGGATCAGATATTACAAATTTATTTTTATAATCCTTTTCTTTAGACTGTTAAACTGTCTTGAATCACCCAAGCAGGTTAAGACATATTTTAAAGCTTGAGATTCTTTCCTTCAGCTAGTGTAAATTGATTACTAATGCTAATCTCCTCAATGTAAGCATTTGTGCCCTCCAAATTGAACAGAAGCATCAAGTATTCAAGGAATCATTCAATAACGTTGGTTTAATTACTAGGCAATGTTTCGTTTAATTTTCACAAATTTTTAAATGAACTTAATGAGGATATAAAGTCATTCATTGTTGCTGAGCACCGTTCCTACCAAATGGAGAGGACCTAAGGAGAAAAAGAGAAGTACCTAAAAGAAAAAAAATGGAACAATAAAGCCATTCATTGTTGCTGAGCACCTTTTTCTCCTTAGGTCCGCTCCTACCAAATGGAGAGGACCTAAGGAGAAAAAGACGGAACACTATGCGGTGTTTTTCCGGTCAGGCACGCAAACAACAAAATTAAGACAAAAGTACTTCGGGTCATGGCAATAAAAAACCCATGATATGAAGGAACTTCTATTGTCGCTGTAGCAATGATGGAGAGGGACACCAAGGGTTGCCAGACTCATGCCAGGTGGCTCAAAATATGGAGACGAAAGAAGAAAAGGCTTTAGCTGCTGGCCGAGGCATGATACGGGGCAGCGATTACGAAAATCGACCGAAGTCGCTGCAGCGAAAATTTTTTTAGTCAAGTTTAAAATATTATAAGTACAGTAAAACTCCGGTTAATCGAAACCCGGGTTATCCGAAATGCTTCCGAAATCTCAATCCAAAAAACGCGTACTGTACCGCAAGGAAATAATCGCGAAGGCGAAAATTTTTTGCTGCGGTATCCGTACATTTTCTTTTAAGTCTCCCCAAGAAGGTCAATAATTATTTTAGAATGCTGAAATTAAAATTAATGGTTATTAACAACATTAATTACGATATAGCTTGCCTCTAAATAGAGTTTTTGTATTCGTTTTACACTCAAAATATTTCAGAATTACTTACTGTAATTAAATACAAAATAGTAATAGATGTTCATGGCTTAACGGAAGAAATCGTTATCCGAAATAGCTTCCCCGCTTTAGTTTGGTTAACCGGCGTTGTACTGTAGTTAGAATTGAATGCATTTTTATTCCGCCAAAGCCCGGTTTATTAGCTAGTGTAATATATAGCAAAATCTTACAAATTTGAATTTTACCTTTATCCTTATCTTTATCCCAATTATCCTTATCCTTATCCCAATTATCTTTGTCTTCGTCCTTGTCATCCCTGTCCTTCACCTCTCTGTCGAGCTTGCATTCGACGAGGTGCTTCTCCATGCACAATCCCCTGGTGGCATCGTAGAGCTTTCCTCGGACGCACTGCAAGAGATAGGGGGAGCCGTTCCGGCATTCCCAGAACATGGAGCAGTCTCTCGGATGAGGGTATCGGCCGTATAAAGTTGGACAGAAGTTGAAGTTGTAGGTGTAATCTGAAAGAGAACGGAATTCTTACAGATTTCCCCTATTTTTTCACAGTAAATGCGTCAGAGGATTTTAAAATGTCAAAAAATGTAATACAAATTTATTTACAGCAATGCGAATTTACAATACAGTGGTCAGTCGTATAACAGTGAAGGGGAGACAAAAGTGGGGGGGGGGCAAAATTTTAGATATATCTAAAAGTTCCCGGCAATATAGGGGGTAGACAACAATATTTAAAAATTTAGTTGCAGAATCGGCTGACTTCGAACACAATTGATTTTTTGTAATTTTTAGTTTTAAGCAAAATTACAAAAAATCAGTTGTTAATTAATTAATATATTAATTAAAATTAATCAATTGTAAAATTAAATTTTTATTTCATTTTAGATGAGATAAAAATTAATTTTCACTGCAAAAAAGTGGGGTGAGGGACTGCCTCCTTCACCCCCACTGAATCGCCGCCACTGCCGTATGATGTTAATTCGTACAACGCGGCGAAACAATTATGACTAGTTCTCAAACAGTTCGATGAACAGTCCCGAATTTCTCGTAAGATAAAACTAACATTTTCGTAATTTTTAATTTTTTGTTTAGAAAAGCAAACGCATATCTACTGACTGCATATAAAAATGACTTATCTGTCGTTTACGCTGATCACTCTCAGATAAGGAAATCTTCTGCGTTTTTGCGCATGCGCTAGGCGGAGTTCACCAAAATAGGGGTGAAGTGAAAAATGGAAGGGGAGATGTTTACATTTTACTTAACAGTATATTGAAACTTATTGATTTGCTGTAAAGACTAACAAAAAACAAACAAACAAACCGCCTAATCGGGCGAAAGTTATGACCTAACAAAGATTCTCTCTTATAAATTTAAAAACTCTTCATCGTATAAATTATCTTAATCATTGCCTGTCACCGTTTTTCGTAGTAAAATCGTCCAAAAGTTCTAGTCTCGGGTTTTTGAAATGAACAGTATATGAAAAGTGAAGCTGACAGTTGAAAAAAAGCAACATCTCTCTAGAACTATGGACAGTTACAATTTATAGACATGTTTGTACTTGCATAAATTGATCCTATAATGCATGTCCTGTATAACGCGATATCCTACGCGGAACGTATCCCCCGCGTTATACTGGTGTCTACTGCATTTGTAATTGGGCACGGTTATACCATCGGGAACCATCTCTAAAAATCACATTTTGTGCTATTAACTTTCACAAAACGTTACCGAAAAAATCTAATGCTTCGTGCTATATCATGATAGAAATACTTTTCAACTTATTTTAACAAATGATAGTCTTTTCCTCTACTCATAATATCTCTATAAAAATTTATTATACTTAATATCAAATATTTGTTCATATATTCCAGATAAGCTACATTAAATCAAAACCTAAAATAAAATATTTGAATCGTACGTTCAAATAACATTACAACATGGACAACTTTTTAAATCTCTGCATAAAATAGCGTATTTTTATTAATTACCCTCTTTTTAAAAATATTTTTGTAAGTTATTGAAAAATTTAGGATGGGAGATATATTCTTTAAGTGCAGTTTCGGATACATTTTGGCTATCAATGTAAATGAAACAATGTGTATAAAATAAGACAATTTGCAAATATATTCAGGAATATTCAGATAATTATAAATTTCTTTAATTTTACTTAATATATATTACTAAAATCAAATCAGTGAAACAAAGAATGCCGAGACAACCGTGACTCCAAACTTCTACTGGTTTTTATTTAACAAGAATTCTAAAAAAGACATGATGTATTGCTAATCACAAAAAACGGAAAACGAAAAACTATTTACAGAACAATACAGGCACAAAAAATACTAAATTTATTTAACTGCTAACTATATTACGATGTTATACAATTAACGTCACAACATTACCATACCGACAGCCAGGCACAAACAGCCACACCCATTCATAATTCGAAAAATTACATAATTCGACCGTCACCCCAGCGGCACAATGGCTGATGTCATCGAGGCCTACACTAATAAAAGCGTATTTGAAAAACTTTTTATTCTTATTATTTTAATCTTTAATTTATACACTGGTTGATAAATGCTAAGGACCATTTTTAAGATTTCTAAAAATTTGGACTTAATAGGAATACAATGGTTCGCACTCAGTTGCTGAAATTCGTGGGATATACTATCGTCGGAACTCACATTTTACATTGAAGATTCGGTCACGAGGGCAATTAAGGGAGCCACCAGAAAGGGATGAAGGCGAAAATGGAGCACAACTGTAATCTTCGAACTGTAATTTAAAATATGTATTTAACTTATAAGTATACATGAATTCAGGATATTCAACCTTCATAAATTTCAGTATTACTGTTCGAAGATTCAAGTTTAAAAAATATCAGTTTGTGCAAGAACACTCATTATTTAGCTTCTCTTAGAATGTACCGAAATTCCCAAATTGCAATGCCGATATATTTCTGAACACTAATGGTATTGAACTGGAATTTTTATATAAGTTGCCCTATATATCTGGCTTTGAATTTATGAAAGAAAAATTTCGCTACGTTTTGCACATGCGCAGTAAAAAATTATTTACTAAAAATACTCATATTTCCTGTAATATTCAAATTATTTAATTCAAATTTTAAAACAAAGCTTCTTTCACATATTACAAATGTTCTGTAAGTTTCTTACAATTTGGTTGGAAACTCTGCATGTTCTAAGCAAAAAATATACGGAAAAATTAGGGATTTTTCAAGAAAACCTTTATATCTTCCTGAATATTTGTGCCGTGTTTTCGAAAATGCATGTGAAGATTATACACATCAAACATAACCATTGATGAAAGTTACATCTTATCAGCTTTCTGTGCAACAGGATGGGTCATTTTCGTCTCCATCCCTTACTGGTGGCTCCCCTAATTGCCCTCGTGACCGAATCTTCACAGTAAAATGTGAGCTCCGACGATAGTATATTCCACTATTCTCATCAACTGATTGAGGATTTGTATTCCTTTTAAGCCCAAATTTATCGAATCTTAAAAATGGTCCTTAGCATTTGTCAACCAGTGTAGTCCCTTCTATTAATTGGGAAAACTTGTAATCATTTTTTTCTCTCAAATTCATTACCAGGTTGCTCCTGTAATATATAATCAAAATTTAACAAAAACTAATCGTTTAATGAATAATTAAATTCTGAAAATGTTAAAATAGTGTAATGTCATCGCGGACACATCTGCACAAAATTTCACAACTCAGCACATCTGGTAGTGAGTAAAAAATGGTTTACAAAATTCCATCTTTACAAATATAAAACAAGTGAATTTTAATTAAAATGTGTGAAAATACAAAAAAAAAATACTGCTTTTCCCTTTCATATATCAGATGGCTATCATGCTATACAAAAATATTGTTTTATCTGACAAATAGCCTTTCTTTCCCATATGCTGGCATTTTTTTACGACATTTATCTTTTTTGTGCAGCTGTTCTCGCCGGGATTTATTTCGATAAAAGTATCATCGCTATCAGGGTGGAAAGACGACAGGTGTTAATACGATGGGGAGTAAGAAATAAAAAATCTCAACAAAACCTGAAAGATTTTTTATTAGTTCGTCTAAAAGAGTATTTTAATAGTTCTGTCGTGAACAAACTCCGCTGCTAAGACGGATTTTCTAGCTAAGCTTTGTGTATAGTCAAATTCCTTCATGTTATATAAAGCCGTGTTCAGAAATTACTCGCTTCCTATCACAAACACAGCATTTATTTTACATCTAATGAACAGATACACATGACACGGACATAATTAACACAATATCACGAACTGATGCCAGAACACTAAACACTGAAAACAAAGGTTTAATTTAGTTTTATAAACGTCCTGTTTTGAAACAACACGAGGGCTATTTTGGGCCGGACATCGTCATTTTAAATCTCGGTCGGACGACGAATGGAATGTGACGATGTAATAGAGAGGAAGTTTTATTTTTCACCAACCACGGTCCATTTCCAATATACTTTCATGGTTTCAAGTTGGCACCCTCACCATTTTGTAGCTGTGGTGAAATTGGTACGCCATTGCACTATGATACATCTTCCATATTTACTCTGTCTTGGCATATGAAGCCTGCTGCCATAAAACTTGAAGATCAATGGTTTAAGACTGTAGCTAATAACCAACTTTCAAAGAAAAAGATTAAATTAATAATCAAACATATTTAGGAATATGAATTCCTGTATAAACCAGATTCATAGAGGCAACAACTAATGGTTCTAAGAGCAACAACAAAATGTTCAAGTACGATTCATAATATCAACAAACAACTAATTGTTCTAGTGTGATTTGAATATGTTTCAGATTGAATAGTGAAAAAATAACTTTTATTCACTGAACACTTGTTTTTTTAAAGAAAATTACGAACTGATATTGTGAAACGTGTTGAAGAGATAGAACTGCTTGTACTGTTTTTATGTACCGGTTGCTGCTTTGTTAGTTCTTAAGTTTATTTTATTATTCATTTATTATTGATATTTTCCATTTCAATCCTGTACATTTCTGGAAATTGAAAATTGTTTTGTAAATTTTGTTCTTCAATAAAATGGTTCGGGCTTTTGGTTGTGGGGGCCGCCGGCTCTGGTGTTCGTGCTTTCTCCGCCTTGTGTCCATTTAAAATTGATGAGGTGACTCTAGTAGTCATAGGTATCCGGGGTGGCTTTATGTCAGCTGACACCTGAAATGGCACCCCTTTCCAAACTAAGGTGTGGTGCGTTAGCTAAACGGCTTTCCGCACTATGCCAGAGGGAGGCCGTTTAGCCAAAAACGTATGATTTAGCGTGCAAGAGGCCCAATGCACGGCGGATCCTCAGAGGATTTGGGTTTCGAACCTGGAGCCCTCCTGCCTCAAAGCCGAGATCTTACCACTAGGCCACTGCGGCACAACAAAGGTTTATAGTCAGACGATTAAGAACTACTCCGGAAAATTTTGTTACATTAGAATCTCGATTATCCGAGCTGATTGGGATCGTAATAACTTCGGATAATCGAAAATTCAGCTAATCGAGACTAAATTTTTAATCCCGTCTTCTTTTTCTTTCGATAAGGTTTCACAAAATTGTTTATTCGAAATTTTAAAAAATAAATCCGCAAGTACTTCCATCTATTGTCATTTCATGAAACTATTTTATGAGATATCAAACTTCTTACATGCAATTTTTGAAACATTAATAGTTTTGATAAGAGGATTTGCAAATGCTTCCTTTGCATTTATTGGCATTTCATCAAACTCTTTTATGAATTATCAACATTCTTACATGCAATTTTTGAAACATTAAATAGATTTGATGAGAAGATTCGCAAATCCTCCCTTCGCATTTTTCCAATGATTCTTTAAGGGTGATCTCAAAAGAATATTTTTGTCCGTCCAACAACTCGAACCTTTCCCCCGACATATTTTAGGGCCGTTTTTCTCATGAAAATGAGAGGAACTTTTCACATCACTATTGAAAGGCTTAAGAATGGAACATTTGTTTTAAATTTTTCTGTATATAATTTTTGAAGTTATAAAAGATAGTCTCCCGATAACGATGTTTTAAAAGCCTTCGTATCGTAAAAATCGACTCCAATGCCAACTTTGATACTCTTTTCTAAAAATTCGTAGACATTAATCCTTTCCTACCAACTGCGGCTATAGCCGACATCCACAAAGCAACCTGCGGAAACGAACGCCGGCTATAGCCGACATCCACAAAGCAATCTGCGGAAACGAATGCCGGCTATAGCCGGCATCCACAAAGCTACTCACTGACAAGAACACCGGCGACATTCGTTTGAACTTATAATAATTTTAATTATAATAATTATTGTTTATGTAGAAATTATAAATATATTTGTTTCAAAGAAAAGTTCCTTTTCTTCCAACAGCATGTCAAGGAGCGCTACTTATGCGCAAGAAGTAAACCCAAATGCCAAATATTGTCCACTCTTAATGTGTATTCTTTTCTTGCGGAGTCCACTTCAGTGGCGAAAGGGTTAAAAAATGAAAAACATAAATCGATTTTCTGGTACCTGCACTGCTAACAGAAACTTCGATTGGTAGAGGCTCGGATAAACGAGGTTCTATTGTATTTAATTAAGATGTGTAATAGATAGTTTGGGTAGTTTTAAAACGATGAATAGCTTTCTGAAATGAAAGCTCCCATTCTCTGGAAGCAGTCCAAGGAAAGTTCTTTTTACAAAAGCCACCGTATTTTTCTTATCAATCCGGGATGTTCTGAAATCTTAGACTTTGGCTAGGGAGAAGCATAGGTGGTTTTGGCAAAATCCACCCTCCAAAAAAAAAGATACGCAAGCAAATAAAATAAAATAAAAATTTATAAACAATGGAAGTGACCATTCTTTAAATTTTTTTAAAAAAACCATTGAAGGGATTTAAAAACCATCTATATATAAATATTTCTCTTGTGCGGCGCCTAGAAAGCGCGTTATTTAACTATAGGATTTGGCAACATCTGTAGAAATTGATGAATCAGATATTACACTTTCCAAACGTAAACAAAAGAGTGAGATTTAGCTTGAGCCTTATTTTCAATGAGTTAAACATGAATTTTAGCCGGGCTCTGAAATATTATCGAAACAATGAGGGTAGTTGAATTCACCGTGTAAGTTAATCGATTGAAGAAAATTTTGAAAGGCGTTCAGGAGGAAGGAGAAATGATTTGTTTCCACATGCTCAACGTCCTGGCCAGACTTAAAAATACGATAGGTCGCCAAAATGAAATCTCTTTTGGGCGATTATTTTCCAAATGTGATATTCCTGAAACTTTTGGCGAGCTTGGAGACGAGATGACATCGTGTGAGACTTAAGTCTCACCGATTGATTTTCAAGATTCTGTTTATATACCTTGAAACTCTAATTTACCACTTTCTTGTGCTGCAGTTTCATAATTTTCTTTGTTAGTTTCATTTGTCTTCTAAATGCTTACAAAATCAGGAAATTGAATATGTGTCATGAAAGTTAAGAGTTTTGGACATGTAAAAGATAAATTTAGTTTCTGTAACGTATTTATTGGCCCTTGAGAAAACCTTTTTACAACTCTTCGTGCTTTTGAGGTGACAAGCCGCAATATTGGTTTAACCCTTTCGGCCCTAATGGGCATATACATCCCGAGACTTCATTCCCTCTTGATAAATTCACTTTTACATGGGTTTTTATATTTTCAGTGTTCATAAGGAATTCGGGAATAAAATTATGATGAAAGAAATTTGGAAACACTCACAGATTGCAAATTGTTTCTCTGACATGCTAATCTTATGGCAGGAAAGAGAGTTCTACAAATATTCTAACTGGAATAGTCCCAGTCGACTATACGATTGAACCATATTGTCACTGGAGATTTCCAGGAAACAGGAGAAGTGAAACACTCTAAACTTATTGTATACTTCTTTTAGCATGTCAACATTAAATGAAAATGCTTTTCATGGTTCAATTTTAATCATGCAAAAGTAGGGTCGAAAAGTTAAAGGAGATAGAGGGTGGACTCTAAATTATTCGAGGTTTATGTTAAATATGGAACCTTTATACATGAACAATATCATAATTTAAGAACGCAATTTTTTAGTTTCGTATCAAAAATATACTTACGTTTTAGATTTTGAAGTTGATATTCATCTTTTCGGGTTTCATTATTAAAAGCAGATGCATAAGACAGAACTGCTGTTAGCACCACTGAAAGTAAAGGAAGAGATGATACGCATACAATATTGAAGTGAGCAAATATTTGGAAGTATTATCAAAAATATACTTAAATATTTTTGAGATTTGTAACGTTTCGTTAATCAAAAGGTCTAACTGTAAACTAAAGAATTGACCAAAAATGGATACCTGAACTTTTCTGACGTGGACTTTGAACAAAATTTGTGTGAAGATGTCTCAATACATTTCGACAAAACTTTATGCGTCAATAGTAATTTTTCTTCATTTTAAACCGAATTCCATCTTTTATTGCTTATTTTAATTATGAATTATGTTTATTTTATATTAGAAGCATTAATTAGAATATTTGAAGAATGAAGGACTTAAATCTTCAGAAATTACTGAATTTCTCATTACTCGGTGGATTCCTCACGTGTATTAGAAATCTGAGCTAGTTTTCCTTAAAACATTCGCCAGGAAGTTAAGTTTGTAAACTAAGTTTACACCGTGACAACCTGTAGAGTACAATGTCGTTTTGCCCAGACTGGTTTTATTTAGGCAAAATGCTAAAACAAAGTTTTATCAATATTTATGTTCATTAACCTGCAAATTAATATTACTTTTGTGTTTATTGGATCGGTTGTGGTAATATCAGTTAGAGAGATGTTTCTGAATTAATTTAATAATAGTTTAATAAATAATATGCCAAAAAAATAAATCAAACATTTTTATATTATTTCTTTTTTTAAATTCTAATAATCAAAATCTACTTAAATTCTGTATTGCCATATTGTACATTTTGTTCCCTTCAATGCATTTTATAAACATTTTTTTTTATAATTACATGCACTTTTATATTCTTTGACAGAACCACATTTTGCAGACTATACATATTTTGGGTACAGCAGCACTGCCTCCCAATATGCTTAGTGCACTAGCACTTTTATTATATGCCCTATTGATAACTTCTCCAATCAAATTAATCGTTTCTATTATTTCAATGCACGTATGTCCAAAAATCACCTTGGTATTGATTTTAATCTAAGTTGGATCTTTAATAACAAAAAGAAGATTGAAAACTTTAAAAAAATCATGAGTTTCCTGTCCAAAAATGGAAATCATTCAAGTTTAAGTGATTTTTTTAAAAATTAAACAATACAAAATTACCGTCCACACAATTATCTTAACATGATAATATTTATAGGTTGGTTGCTATCTATAAATTGCGTGGTGCGCGGTGCGACATGCATGATGCGAAAATCGTTCGAAACGCTTTACAGGGCAGACCGTTTGATCTATAGATACCAAATTTGGCACGTAGTTACTCCTTGGGTAGCAACTGCTCTTTAACCTTCCAGCGGGCGCGCTTTTGCAGGAGATACTTATATTGTACATCGTATTACATACTTATATAGTTCTTTTATAAATTTAAGTGCTGTTTTTATTTGTACAATCTTTGTTTAGTATGAAGCTAATGAATACAGATTACATAAATAAAAGTTGCATTTATTTTTGTGAAACAACACTATATAAATACGTAATACAATGCACGATAGAAGTATCTCCTGGATACGCGCACCTGCTAGAAGACTAAGAAATGGTTTTCAAAATTTTAATTGGAACTTTAATAAAAAAGTAATCGAAATTTAAACGATTTCCCTCAGTAACTTCAAAGTATATTATCGCAGGTAAAAAAAAGTTTTACATTACTTTAAAGTTTAAAAAGTGGCTTTTCGGCTATGCCAATTTTATTTCAGTGCAATTTTTTCTCTAATTTTAATAAAGTTTTTAAAATGCATTTAAATACATTTTACAACAATACTTTTCCTCGTTTTAGTCTCTGCGTTTATACAGACAGGAGTTGCGACGATATGAAATATATTTTTGTTTGCACGTTATCTTTGCTATAATCAAGAAAAGTAAATTTTTAAAAATAACACAAAGAGTGACGAATCAAGCCTAAAGCATCATTATGCTACGATATTTCGTACTAGAGTGTCGAATCAAGCCTAAAGCATCATTATGATACGATATTTCGAACTAGAGTGTCGAATCAAGCCTAAAGCATCATTATGCTACGATATTTCGTAATAGAGTGTCGAATCAAGCCTAAAGCATCATTATGCTACGATATTTCTTACAAGAGTGTCGAATCAAGCCTAAGCATCATTATGCTACGATATTTCGTACTAGAGTGACGAATCAAGCCTAAAGCATCATTAAGATACGATATTTCATACTAGACGTTCGAATATCCTTTAACCCTTAGGTGCGCTGTCTTGCCATTACGCAACATACCCAATTTTGTCTTCTAAAATATTGAGAATAAGACTGAAGCTCTAATGCCTGTTGCTGCCAACAGGATGCATACTGAAATTTTTATTAAATCAATTTGCAACTTATAGATGGCAGCCTGAGTGCTAATGAGAAAAAATAATTAATGTTTTCTGCTAGCTATTTTTTGCTTTGTTCGTACGCTTGAGAATACCATATTTCAGGGATGGGGAACCTGCGGCTTTAAGGCCTCATACGGCCTTCTTGAGTTCCTTATGCGGCCTTATAAATTATTTACAATTACATATATTTACTCGTTTTATAAATAAAACAATTATTACCAATTACCTGATATTTCCATTTACTAATGTACAATTTAAGTACTTATATTTTTTATACGTACTTTCATAATACAATAAGTCGATTTACAAAAAACCTCCTAATAATTAGAGAGCTATAACCCTTAAGCTCGTGCCCTATCATTATGCTACGATATTTCGTACTAGACGTTCGAATATCCTTTAACACTTAAGTGTCCTGTCTTGCCATTACGCAACATACCCAATTTTGTCTTCTAAAATATTGAGAATAAAATTGAAGTTCTAATGCCTGTTGTTGCCAATAGGATACATACTGAAATTTTTATTAAATCAATTTGCAACTTACAGATGGCAGCCTGAGTGCTAATGAGAAAAAATAATTAATGTTTTTCATATGCGGCTGCATGTGAAAAGCATTAATTGCTTTGGGTACATTTTTTGCTTTGTTTGTACGCTTGAGAATACCATATTTCAGGGATGGGGAACCTACGGCCTTCTACCCGCATGCCTAGTAGCAGGTCGGGGTGTTGACTTAGTGTGATTTAAGGCCCCATACGGCCTTCTTGAGTTCCTTATGCGGCCTTATAAATTATTTGCAATTGCATATATGTAGTCGTTTTATAAATAAAACAATTATTGCCAATTACCTGATATTTTCATTAACTAATGTACAATTTAAATACTTATATTTTTGTACGTACTTTCGTAATACAATAAGCCTATTTAAAAAATAAACTCGTAATAATTAGAGAGCTATAACCCTTAAGCTCGTGCGTCGTTTTCTCCAACTGCCGAAATTCAATGAGGCCTTTCAGTTCAAGAAGGTTCCACCTCTGCTATATTTTATTTTACAATGTTGAAGGAAATTCCATATTCATATTATTCTTAAAAACATCTGTGTTTAATATTATAGAATTTTATCAAGGAAATTTTCTTCTCAGCTAAAGGCCAGTGTTGCCGATTGGTAACAAACTATTTTTTAGCCATAAATCATATTTAAAACGAAACAGGATTTTTTTAGTATTTCCCCCATGTTTTATATAAGAAATGAAAGTCAAAAAACATGTTAAAATCGATTTTTAAAAAATAGAGCATTTAAGGGTTAAGTTTTTATCATTATTTACCACTTGCAGTTTCTATAATTTATGTGAGAAAATACTTACGGAAACTGAACGTCTGCAGGTGCTTCATTTTCGATTCCCACACCACAAAAGTAAAGGTATGTTCCAATGTTGCGGAGCTTTTTAAAGGATGAGATAAAGGCTACGTGGGGATAAAAAAAAACCTTACCTGATAGAAACGAATCCTCCTAATCAGAAATCAACATCTGCTGGCTTAAATTATCAAAACCAACAAGCTGTATTTCAACTTTTAATTTTATAAGTTTAGTTGCTCGTAACATAACTTCTTATTGATATGCGTAATGGCAAGATATGAAAACTAGAGGAGTGCTTTACTTTTGATGCAAATAAAGCAAAAAATTGTCATAATACCGGGTTGAAACAATTGGTTAAAAAATTCCCCGTTATTCTCCAGAGTCGTTTTTTAAAATTGATTCCAAATTATATGCATTTAAAAAAATGGCATAGTTGATTCATACCCGTAAAACACATCTGCAACTGACATGTTATACAAAACGGATAAACTACATGTTGTAAATGGCACATAATTTGGCAATATATTTTTTACCCGCCCTTTTATGAAAGCATTCGAAATGAGACTCGTTTTTATGATGATTCGTTTTAATATTTTGTTTAGATTGGAAGTTCTGTGAACGGCAGAACCTCGCGTCGCCCCTCAAAAAGTACCCCTCCAAACAAACTAAAATCCGTTATAAATCACAGTCTTTAAAGGTTTTGCCATTTTTTTCTAATGCAAATTAGTTTCTGCTTTTATCAATACCCACAAAATTACGATTAATTATCTGCTTTTATCGGTATTAACAAAACTACAATTAAATGTCTCGCTATTACCAAAATGACTCAAATATCTTAACGGTGCTAAACTCGGCAATGACTCGCCAAACATTAAAACCAAGAAAACAGCCATCATCTTAAAATAGAATCAAAAAATAAAAATCCTTACCCACGAGTTGTTTTTCGTGACGTCAAGGAACATGCATGCCAAATTCGAAGGAAATCGAACAACGCGCTTCGCTGTGACTGCATAACAAACAAATTGACAGACAGACAAAATGCTGAAAGGTGGAGTTGAAACAGGACATCGCTTGGCTCGGTCACTGAGGTGAAATAGATTCTCACAATGATACTTATTTTTACAATGATTCGTTTTATTACTATGTTTAAATACGTTGAAAAGGACGAACTAAGTCTGGCATCGTGCTTCCTTCTTCCTGCATCCCTGCTAATAAAAAAAGAGAAGTGCATGTGTCTGTGTGTGTGTGTGTATCTGTTGGCGCTTTATAGAGCATACCATTGAACTAGAGATATCAAATTTGGCACAAGTACAATTTGGAGGGTGGGAATGTGCACCATTTTTAAAAGTTAAGAGAAATTTTGACATTTTTTCGTGATAACTTCCTAAATTTTATTGTATGTAAAATAATTTTTGCACCCTTTTTAAAATTAGAAAAGTTATCAGTTTAATGATACCACATTAATTGGCCTGCACTCTTTTTCCTAATTTTAATCAACTTTTAAGAATATTTTTTTCACAATTTGCAGCAATACTTTTCATTGTTATAATGAAATTCAAACTAATTTCGCTGTTTCATTTATCGTTTAATCGCATTATTTTTTCACTGTTTAAGCTAAGGTTATTTTCTCTCTCAAAGCAGATTTTCTATTTTTTTCAATTAATAAACTTTTGTTAATAACTTTATAGCTCATTGAATGAAGAGCTTTTTATTTTGTTTGATAAGTTTTTCTCGCACCGGATTAAAATTGATACTCTTTATAATGTGACAACGGACTTTTGCTTTTTACTTAAATTCTTAGTTTCGCTTTAATTTCGCAGTTATCATAATTTTTTTATATAGTTATAATAGGTTTTCCCCCTTTAGATCTTTTGACTAAGAAATAATGAAAGGAAACTATTAGTTTTTCAAAATTTATATTTGTAAAATTTTGACATTTAGCTCTCTTTAAACGATATTGTTAATGTCTTCCTTGAGAGTGCTTTTGGTAATTGTCTTTCATTTTCAGATTATTTCATATTGTTCTTCAAAGGATCATACTATTCTTTCATCTAATATATATGATGATGTTAATATTTTGCAACTTTTCTCATTTGTTATTTCTTTGTTGTTAAATTTGGCCATGCGTACATATGTAACTTATTACATTAATATCAAATGCTTTATTTGTAGTTTATTGTTTGCAGTGCGCAATACTGAGATGCATTTTCGCAAAAATAACTGTATATTGGGGAAAATATAAATGTTAAAAAAAAAAAATTCCAAATTTTTGTTCATGTTTTTTGTTTTGACTAAAGTTTATGAAACTTATAGAATACTCGACAATATGTTAGATTTTGATGAATTAAAATTTGAAGTGAATACTCTGAGTATTCGAGGAAATATCAGTATTTGTAGTAAATAATTTTTAACTACCCATGTGCGAAACTTAGCATAATTTTTCTTTCGTAATTTTGAAGCCAGGTATCTAAGGCAGCTTATATAAAAATTCCTGTTGAGATTGAGAAAGATATTAGATTGTATCAAATGAAATTTCAGCAACGCTCTGACAGAAATTAAATGATGAGGGCTTTTCCACAAATTGGTATTTTTTAAATTTGAATCTTCGCTTAATGCCTAATTCTCTGAAATTTAAATTATGTACTTAATTTCTAAGTTTGCATGGGCATTCAGCATATTCAACCTTTATACAATTCAATATACCTATTCGAAGATCCAAGCTAATGAATGCCTAAGATGTATCTTTATTTTTCATTATTATTTCTGCATTTCTGATTTAAATTTTTACCTTCAAAAGTGCCGTTATTTTGATATTGCTGTTGAATTGGGTGCCAGATACGAGAGAATGTACTCAGATAGTGATTGTTAACCCATTAACGCCTAAAGATGCATCAGAAGCTCACATGAATTATTCAGGGACGCTTCTAAAGATGCATCAGAAGCTCACATGAATTATTCAGGGACGCTTCTAAAGATGCATCAGAAGCTCACATAAATTATTTTTTCGATATAAATTTTACAAAAAAGTATTTTTAAGTATTCTTATCCTTTACAGTAGACGCCGCTTTGGGACAAAGTCAAAGTGATCACTACATTCGGATAATCAGTACATCTAAAGTGCCTTAACATAATAATAAATAGAAAATCACCCGTCATGGTATGACGGTTACAAATTGCCTCTTCATTCGAGAGATTTCCCTTCAAATTTGACGTGTTTAAAGAGATATATGTATATGCGAGAGAAATGTTCAACATTGATTGAAAAAAAATAAAATAAACATATGTTTTATGACAGAAAATATTTTTTTTATTTACATATTTCTTTATTAAAAAAACTTCTTGGTAAACAACATTCCGTGTGAAGTATTTTTCGTTGTTTAACAATTTTCCTTGTACTTCAGATGTCTTTGTGTAAATTTTAACGTGATTGGGGTTCCTAGACCTCGAAAGTGCAACATAGAGCTGTTTATGCGAAAAGACAGGCACATAACATAATATAACATAGCACCACAGTATACCCCCGAACTCGGAGCCAGGGCGGCTGCCTGTCGGTTAGGTGGATATGCGTGGAACTTTATTGATATAAAGCAAGGGTCGAGGTAAATTCTAACATGATCGAAAGTTTGCCCCTGTGATTTGTTGATAGTCATCGCGTAAGCTGGAATTAATGGGAACTGGCGGTGCTTGAGGACGAATGGTAGATTCACGTCACTGGGGGCTAATTCAATTCTTGGCAAGAAAACAACATCGCCACGATTGCATTCAGATACCATTTTTGCACTTATGAAATTTTCATGGAGACCAGTAATTGATAGGCGAGTGTCGATACAAAGTCCTTATTTGGGATTTAAATTTCTGAGCAACATGCCGATTACTCCTTTCTTGAGCATCAATTGCCAAAAAATATTATCAAATTATATCATCACGATTGCAATAAATAATCAGATGCATAGTGGCGTCCAAACTATATCAAGCGCATGATATATCACTGACGTGATTTACTACTTTCTATTTAAAAACGGAAATCAATTTGAAAAATATGATTAATATAATTTAAAATTTCTCGGGAACTATTGATCACAGCGAGATAAATTTTATATCAATCGATAGCAAATTTTATTTCACTATTTTAGAGCTATTAAATTTGAAATTAGAATGAAAATTACTTTTTTAAATTTAAAATTAGCGCAATTTAGGTGCCCTAACAATGAAATAATGCTGTTTAACGTCTCGCAGTACTATGGCGCGAGTTTTATTGTTGGTGACGTCAGAGCGTTACCGGATCAGTGAGAGACAGATCTGGGCTATTATATTAGTAATAACATTTCAATAATAATACTAATATTTAGGTGTGCAAGGAATCAGAGGCTTAGAGACAGGAAAGTCACGCTTTGGGGACAAAACATTAATGCGTTGATGTCACTTTGGGGACAAAACATTAATGCGTTGATGTCACTTT
>BGPR01008227.1:22873-65213 GCA_013235015.1 Araneus ventricosus
GTTGATGTCACTTTGGGGACAAAACATTAATGCGTTGATGTCACTTTCTAAAGTCAATTATGATGAAAGGGTGAAAAAATAATAGCGTGCCCCGGGCGCCATTTAGCCTTGCTAAGCTACTCATTACAATTGGAGACGAAACCAGCGGGAGTGTTCTCCCTTAAACTCCATCATATACTTCCCAAAACGGTACTATTTCCCCTCCTCCCCCGCTTGGATAAAAAAATTTGAACCTATTTTAACCCAGAATCCAATGCCTATCAGAAGGGTTTTCATTGTAGATTATAGTGATTGTAAAATATTTAGGTAGCTAATCAAATTCGAAGAGATGCTTACCTATTAAAACGCATCTATCACACACAGCTAGGTTCCACTCTTGTCGGCTGAAGGACAAAGTGACGTTATTCGCTCAATAGCTTCCGCGTGCACAGAGATTGCTACCAATACACATGCGCGTGGAGAATCGGATTAGAAAAATTAATTATGCAATTTGAACGCCTTATTTTAACCTATTGACACAAAAATTGGACACAAATCTACAATTAAGGTAAGAAGGCCACATACCAAATTTAATTTATCTAAGGAATTTTGTTAAGAAGCTATTGCGATTGAAAATAAGCTATTATACAGACCGACAGACAATCAATCCTTCGACGGATTTGGTCGAAAATTTGATACGGACCTACATTCATGATGATAAAACTGTGTACCAAATCTAGCTATTCAAGTTTTTGAGTTATAGTGTTCACATGAACGCGGGCAGACAGACAGATTTCCTGTAGACGGATTTTGTCCAAAATTTGAGAGAAACCTACAAATTCTGTTTAAAGACCACATACCAAATTTCATCCCCATAGCTCTAATAGTTTTCGAGTTATCGTGTTCACAGACAGACATGATTCCAAAATTGTGTTTTTCGGACTCGGGGAGGTCTAAAACGTGGAGATTCGTCAAAATCTCGAGTTGGAATTTTTTGACGATTACAATACTTTCTCTTTGTATACTTCGTATACGAGAAAGTAAAAGTCATAAATTGGCCTAGGCGCCACTTACACTATGTAAGGACCTGGCAAGCATAGCAGAAGAAACAGACTATACAACATTGTTAGTATGAACTCATTTGTTTGGCTACAAAAAGAAAATCTATACAATCAATGTACAGAATTGAAAAAAAAATTGTCGTGTTAAGAAAACACGTTCCTTCTCTTGACGATTTTTTTTTCTCCTGAGAAGGGGTACAGGAAGTATGATCCCTTCCCCTCTGATTTTCTGGGAATTTCGAGTGGGGTGTTTGACTTTTTATTTTTCTCTTCGTCCTTAAAAGAGAAACTTCGAGAACTTTCTCTGACGTGGTTGGTTGGTTGACCAATGGTCTTTGAGTAGGGGGACTTCGGAAAGAGATTTTTTTTCGGTTGCTGGGCAGATTGGAGGCAGGGAGACGAGATCGAAGTCTGGACGAAGGCAGCTGCGGATGTAGGGAGTGGAAAGTAAATTTTGACCGGGAGCCCTCGGGGTTCGCCGCGGAGTAAAGAGATGTCGTAAGTTGATGGGTTTTTTTCCCCCGCTAAATAACACAAACCCTGTGGTCCGAAGTAATTTGACTCTCGATTGTCTGTTCGTCAGACAAATTTGGTGACATCTCGTGCAGAAATGAAATAAATGATTATTTGAATAGACCTGGGTCATAAAATAAAGTTAGCCCTGAAACTGAAAGAATATCAGTTGTAAATTTACAATCTTGACCGGAAATGCTACATATCCGTTGAAATTGGTTTTAAAAGGAAATCGTAGTTCAGTCCACGTAAAAGGAATGAATGATCATAAATGTAACTTTCTGAAAATTTTTATTCACTTTTGCCAAGGCAATATTGGGAAATAAGGAAAATGTTTGACGCGGAACTGTATGTGTGAAGGTGGGCTTAATTAGTATGCATATGCGGAGATTAGCCGCCTTGAGTATTTCCGGTTTGTGCTATTAGCTTGAATTTGTGTGATGATGAAATGAAATGTTTATTGATTGAAAGGTAAATTGATTCATTATTGTTTCGTGTCATGGAATGATATGTAAAATTTGATGAAATAATTAATATTTTAATCAAGATAAATTGCAAACGAATGATATTGTTGTTAAGGGTAATTGTCCTTTTTTGTGTTATTGATGAAATATTTTGGTATGATGAATAGTTTTCTGCATTGAATGACATTTGGTAACAAAATGATTTTTATGTGTGTGTGACTGTGCAATATGCACAAATACATCATTGCCATGAAATAGTGATTTTTATTAATTGTTTATTTTTAGTCAAGATGTTTGCGATATTGCGTTTTATCCAGCAAATAGCTGAAATTTTGCTGATTAAATTATGTTATATATATTTCTTTTTATTTCTCACAATACCATAAAATAAAGATAGCTAATCCAAAGTAAATGCCTGAATGATGTGTCTCTTAAAAATATCTGATTGAAGTATATCTTGCAAATGTCTGATTGATGTATCTCTTAAACTTAAATGTTGTTTCTCATGCTGACAGAGCTTCCTTAAGGCATGGCCTGGATGAACTCTGGGTTATAAAATAAACACAACGCGATATTACTTGACTTCAGAAGTCAGGCTTTCTTTAAGTAAGAATGAATAAAATAATAAATTAAGATAAATACCAAAATTTCTTCAATACGACGAAATCATATATATTTAATTTTTAAACTTTCTTAAAAAATTATCGAAAATAACATTTTTTGGGTTTCCAAGCATTCGTTAGATGAACCTTTAGTATAAATAATTCTCATCAAAAGATTCAGCACGGCGTGTGTATTGAACTGATCTTGATGTACGGTGGAGGCAAGTCGGGGGGGGGAGGGTAGTCGCCCCCTACTTTTTCAGGGAAATTTTAAATTTTTGTTTTAGCTGCCTAAAACTAGGAATTATAAAAAAGCAACAGTGTTCGGGAAAACTAGCTAATTTTTTACTACATTTTTAAATTTTATTTCCTACCCCCTATACTTCCGGGTCTTTTAGATGCCTAAAATTCTTTTTGTCCCCTCACTTTTTACTTTCTCGTATACGAAGAGAAAGTATTGTCATCGTCAAAAAATTCGAACTCGAGATTTTGACGAATCTACACGTTTCAGACCTCCCTGAGTCAGAAAAACACAATTTTGGAATTATGTCTGTGTGTCTGTCTGTATGTCTGTGTGTGTGTCTGTGAACACGATAATTCGAAAACTATTAGAGATACAGGGATGAAATTTGGTATGTGGTCTTTAAACATAATTTGTAGGTTTCTATCAAATCTTGGGCCAAATCCGTCAACGGGTTGACTGTCTACCGGTCTGTATAATCGCTTACTTGTTAAGCATTCGTTTCAAAACTGATCTTCATGGGCATGCGTACTTAGTAATCTCTGGTACCAAGCGGGAGGATTGCGTCACTTGTCCTTGAGACGGAGTTTGTGATAGATATGTGCTATCTCCTGTTTTGTTTTCGCTCGCTCGTATAATAGCGGATCTTGCTGGAGTGTGGTGGAAAATAAATATTGCTAAGTTTTAATACATAGGCATCTCTTTGAATATGATTCTTCACTTAAATATTTTACAATCACTATAATCTGCAATGAAAAACCTTCTGATATTCGTTGCATTCTGGGTTACAGTAGGCTCGATTTTTTTTATCCACGCAAGGGGAGGGGAAATGACAAATTTTTGAGCAGTATACGAGAAAGTTTAGGGGAGGCCACTCCCACTGGTTCCACCCAATCGCCGCTACTGTTAATGTACAAGAGGCTTGCAGAGTTTCTTGGGCTGCTGGTGGTTTCTCTTCTGGCGCCCTTCGCCGTCATTGTCCGCAGCTTCTAAGGCGTCAACTCATCGAAACCGATCACCACCAGCGAACTGTTGATCACTAGAACCGGCTGATTTCCAATGTGTTAAGATACGGGAGATCCGTTCCACTCTCTTTTGATCGGTACAACCGATTGATCGTTACATCCGTGATCACTACTTGCGGCGACTACTGTATATTCAATCGGTGACGGCATATATCGAGCGTTCGGTTGGTAAGGCAGCCCTTTGATTTTTCAAGTCAGACTCGGAAGTAATTTTTAGCCATTTCAAGAAGAAAAGTGTTTTTTCAATTATTAAATTAATTTACGCTCACAGACATCTAACCATATTCCACTCTGTTGTAAAAAACCGTTTGCTTTATTTAGGCTGGGAGCTGTTTTTACTCTCTTTTCCTAGCAAAAAAAAAAACATCCATTTTAGGCAAATTCCTTATAGGAACTCTACCTATTGCAATGGTTCGCATTTTTCGAAAAAATTTCTGTATATCTTTCCCCATTTGGTCCCCTGGAACCCCCCTTTGTTCTAAAGTTATATATATATATACACACACACACACCAAAAAAGTCATTCATTTTAGGCAAATTTCTTATAGGAACTCTACCTTTTGCAATGGTTCTCATGACACGACTTGGAAAATTTCTGTAGAGCTTCACCGATCATGACTCCTAGAACCACCCTTCGTTCAAAAGTTATATATATATATATACATACATAACGCTTTTTTTCCATGTTTTCTTGTGAACACAAGTAATTTTGATTTCATTTTAACCGGCTTGGGATATGTTTTAAGGATTGTAAAAATCTCTGTCGAGTTCGTAAATGGGTTATCCACCTCAAAAGGGGTGGAAATGGTGGGGTGTGGAAATTTTCATTTTACCATAATTTCTTTACAATTGAAAATAGAAAGACAACTCAAATTAGGCGAATTACCACCTTATCACAATGAACAATTTTTGCATTTAAACATTTAAACGTTTTCAATAGTTGCAATTGCTTAGAAGTTATGAGCTGAAAATTGATTTTCCTTCCTACCCCCTCCTTCCCTCCTAACTTAAAGTACTTTTTAACCTATGCATATTACCCCTTATTGGAAAGCTCTCGTCATTTGCAGTCTCTTCCACCCTCCTTCATTCTTGAAGCTCTAATCCTTATGAGAACAGAGGGTGAAATGTTCTTTTCCTTATTATTTTCAGTAGAAATGTAGTAATGTATAACGCTTTTGGCCCATGTTATCTTGTGAACACGATAACTAGAGTAATTTTGATTAGATTGTAACCGGTGAGGGGTATCTTGTAACAACCGTAAAAATCTAGGCTGAGTCCTTAGATGGGATATCCAGCTCAACGGGGGTGGAAAGGATGTGGGTGAAAATTTCATTTCCCCATAATTCCCTTACGATTAAAGGTAGAAAGAAAATTCAAATCAGGCGAATTATTGCCTCATCATTACAAACAACTTTTGTATTGAAAATTTTTTGATAGCTACGTTAAAATGAATCAATAAGTAGGAGATACACAAGTTGGGGCTGCTCAGAAAACAGCCCTTGAAAAATCAAAATTCGCTCACTGCGCAACTACTAGGCGACGCTTCAGAAAGCGAAAACAAAAGTTTCTTCCTATCGAGTTGCAGGCTGCAGTCGCTTCAGCCCAGGTTTGGGGCATTGCCAACTGTGTGATGCTCCTTCATTTCTCCCTCCTTCGCTTGTTCTCGTTCGCAATTATTTAATTATGGTTTCACTTTAAATTTGTCACGACGGAAGTTCATCTGCTTTAATGCATAATTTTTTCTGTTTTATCAAAAGTCACTCCCGCCCCAAAAAATGTGTCAATAATTTTCTAAAATGCAATTCATATAATTACATTAAAACATTTTTGGTCTATTTAGAAGTAAAGCTGTTTTTTATGAAATTCTGTTTTAATTGCATTATTTTGAGATTTCCTGCAGCTCTGTTTGTTTCTGAGCTGACGAGCCGCCACTGAGCAGGTACCATAGAATCAGTGAGATCGTGCCTGATGACATGAGAATATGCCAACCAGAATTTTTTATATGTTCGCTTTAACGGCGAAAAGAAGCTTCATCAGCATTCATTGTTAGTGCAAGCGCAAACAAAAATAACAACAACAGCAGTAAAAAATGAAAAGAAAACCTTCATAACCCACCGGGCACAATCTTACTTAATTCTGTGATAACTTTATGAATAGATGATGTCATTGAAATGAAATGAATTTCAACCAAAAAGTGGATAATTATTTTATTGAGAGTGTGATTTCTGGCCAGGTTTATCAATCCACATACAGACGAGGTACTTGGGTGAGAAGGCAGTGTCTTCGGCACACCTCTTCACATAGGGGCGCCAGTTGTCGCAATGGATGAATAGTTGGTGGCTGCCACCGTGGGCGAAGTGCCCGTATCTCTCAGGACAATCAAACCAGCCTGAAACGTCTCCTGTGTCGTCGATGATGCAGTCCAGATCGTCTTCTTCACAGTCTGTTGGCGGTGGTGTGTTGGGTTTAGTTACTCTGGTGGTCGGAGCTGTGGTGGTCCGAAGAGTCGTTGTAGTTGTACGGGTGGTGGTTGTCGGAGCTGTGGTAGTCGTTGGACTGGTGGTGGTTGTTGGAGTTGTGGTGGTTGTCGGAGTTGTGGTAGTCGTAGGAGCTGTGGTTGATGTAGGGGTTATCGTTGTTATTGGAGTCGTACTTGTTGTAGGAGGATCTGTTGAAATAGGGGTAGTTTCTGTAAGTAAAGTGGTTTTCCTTGAAGGCGGTATTAAATCTGAAAGATAGAATCAAAAATTATTTATCATAAATTATCTTAAATTTGTGTAAAATAAGACAATCAAGTAATTTGCATTGATATTAGAGTGTAACTACAAATTTCTGTCAAACTGAGTCTAAGTTTAACATGATATATATGACATATAACATGGTATATAACACGATATTAAGTTTTACAAGATTAAAAATACACTTAATACAAACATCAGTCAGTATTAGGTTCGATTCCTTCTGCGCTAAATTAACTTTTGTACTTTTACTTATCATTTATTCTTTTTGTGTTCTTCTAAAATATACCTCTGCAATTGTGTGGTAATTATTAATGTTACTAATAATTAATACAATGTGTAGTGATAATAATTAATACACTAAATATATTTTTAATGTAATTTTGTTCACAAACTCTTGAAATATGAAACTCCTTCTCCCTGTATATGATGGCAGGTTTAGGCAAGAAAAGTAGATTCAGTTTTCAAATGTAAATTTGGCTGAAGGTAGCTATACAGCAGATTCATTATCATCTTTGCATTGACAGGAAACAAACCTTTTTCTTTCAAAAGCTTGTTAATCATAAAGTTTAAGAAAACATAACTAAAAAGAATCGCACTTGGAGGAACATGCACTTGTTTTCAGAACAGAAACTCGTCGCGTTATAAGCAACACTACCAGTGGCGAATCCAGGATTCCGGTCGGGGGAGGGGGGGGGGCTGAGGTTATAAAAATTTTGTATCGTAGTGACGAATGCCAAATCTCATGACTTATAAAAACCAAAATACTTTAACTGTACAGACTTTCCTCGCCTGACAATAAGAATCACAATGCTTTTAGTCAATGCTGAATTCAGGATTCGTGTCAGGGTGGGGGGCTGAGATCATAAAAATTTTGTATTGTAGTGACGAATGTCAAACCTCATGGCTTATGTAAACCAAAATACTTTAGACTTTCCTCACCTGACAATAAGAATCATAAAGAACACTACAATACTTTCTATAATTTAATAAAAAATACAATGAAATAACTAGGCAAAAAATGTTTGCAACCGCATCAACGCTACAAGTACAAGCGGAATGACTAGAAATGTAGGGAAATTTTCGAGCCTGCCAAGCCAGAAAGCAATGTTGTCACGATTTTATTATTTTCTTTCAATTAAAATTAAGAACAAACAGTTGTAGTGATTTTAAATAAAATCAAGAATTTTGGTTTAGCTCTTGAGGGGAAGGTGGGCTGCAGCCCGATAGCGCCCCTGGATTCGCCAGGGAGCACCACCTATCTCATTTTTTTGAAATTTCAAAGAGGAAGGAAATACTCAATTTTTCGCAACCAGTAACAAATATTTTTGATTTTTTTTCACATCTGGTTGGAACAAGCGGTCTCATATTTATATCAGATGTTAAAAAAATTCAGAAATATTCGTTATTGGTTGCGAAAAATTGAGCATTTCCTTCCTCTTTGAAATTTAAAAAAATGAGATAGGTGGTGGTGTTTGTTACGTGACGAATTACTGCTGTCGTACTCATCGATGAGCATCACTCTGAATAAGAATTTTGTTTCTTCTTCTTTTCTTCGATAGATATGCCTTCTACTTGAAGTAAATCCTTTCAAATTGATAAAAGCTTCGAGTTTGAGCAGTTTCTTGGGCATTTTTATGCATTTTAAGCGAATATAACATGGAAATATAGCAAGGAATTTTGATATACTCAGTTTTTATTTCATATCCTGTAGTCAATGTGTCTTATGTCAGGAATGATTGTGATTGACAAATGATGTAGTAATTTAGCTTCCTGATGTGATATTTTCCTCATTAAGCATTCAAAAACGAAAGTCTTTAACAGTGATGTCGAACCTATGACCCGTCGTTCAGACCCACGAAGGTTTTTTAAATGACTCAAGCGTTGATTTCCATATACTTATTTTTTATGCCATAAAAAAAGAGTACCAGACAATAGAAAATACTAAAAATTAAAGTATAAATATCTAATGTCGAATTTGTAAAAATTTTCAAGTGTACGTTGGCTAACTTATTTTCTATCGTATCTCTGCATCTGTGTATGACTCATGTCAGTCGGCCATAAATTAGTCGGTAATTCATGGTATCACCCCATTAATATACATTTTTTGACATTGACCTTTTGGTTCAGCTCTTCACAACAAAAAACAGGGTCCACACACAGAGAGAAAAAAAAAAGGTAAACTGTCAAGTTTTTATGTTAAATTTTTTTTCCCAAATTATTGTTACCCTTTCTACCACACCCTTCCCCATCTCGTTTTCAAGTGACGCCACTGATTTAGTGACCCGACAGCTAGTATTAAAAATAATGGACAGAATTTGACCAGTTCTCAAAATGTTTCGCCATCACTTGTCTATAACAACATTCAAAACTCACTTTTCAGTCAGGAGTAAATATTTATCCATCACTATACAACACAATTTAGAACTGCAATCCTCGGCTTATTAAAGAAAAATACAGCATAAAAATCTTGTCATAATTTCTTATCTTTAAATATCGCTTGCTGAACCGAACAGTGAGCGCCTTTCCAATAGGATAGATATTTTTAATCCATAAGGAGTGGAAAGAATGCTTGAAAGTATCCACCGTTTCATTAGTTAATTGACCCAACGGTGGGTAATAAAAGACTACAATTGGTAAAAGATAACTGTTTCTCAGAAAGAAAAACAACAACAACAACAAAAAAAACCGAACACTTTTTTTTAAAAGCTGTTTTGTGCTTCGAAGGAAAAATACATTTTTTAAGCATATGCGCATTAAAACCATTTAGTTTGCCATAAATATGCTCTACTAGACTTTGTAGATTTTTTCTTCACGAGTTCAAGAGAGAGAAGATATGAAAAAACCTCGGCGGAACCAGACATGATTAGTTTATCTTTCTTAGCCGTTCTGATTAGTGGGTAATCTTCATTCTAAAGCATCCATTAAGAGGATATTTTAAACGCAGATTAAAATAAAAGAAAGAGCGCATCAAAGATATTTTTTATTTACTTTCCTATGAGGCATTCTTTTGAAACATTCTTAAAAACTAAAATGAATAGTCATCGGAACTCACATTTTGGCGATTAAGTTTTAAAAAATGACTGGTAAAATAACAATTATTGAATTCCTCTTATTAAATCCGTTATTAACTCCTAACCAAGACCTCAAGTATAAAGCAGAATGCTAGATGAGGATAACGAAGCGTATTTAAATTCCAGCCGGACTTAGCTAGAATGAACATTTTGATTTGATTCGGTTTGTATTCTTTGTATATAATGGGGAAAATATTATATACGAGGGAAAGTCATTAAGTAAGTCACAAAAGATAAGAAAAAAATAATTTACCATGGTAATCATTTGGAAACAATTTAATTTTTCAGCATCATCTCTACCAATGTTGATGCATTTATCCCATCGTTTTATCAGCGCCCCAATTCCAGCTCCACAAAATTCTTTGGGTTTCTGTCTCATTCGCAGTAGGACTTCGTGTTTGACGTCGTCATCATCTGCAATGTGTTTGCGTCGAAAGATGTTGTTTTAGTGTACCAAACAGATGAAAATCGCTTGGGGCTAAGTCTGGTTGCTCAACACTTTGCAGTTGATGACGACATTCAACACGAAGTCCTACTGTGGATGAGACAGCAACCCAAAGAATTTTATGCAGTTGGAATTGGGGCGCTGATAAAACGATGGGATAAGTGCATCAACATTGGTGGAGATTATGTTGAAAAATAAAATTGTTTACAAGTGATTAGCACGGTAAATGATTTTTTTCTAATCTTTTGCGACTTACTTAATGACTTACCCTCGTATATTGATTCCAAGATACCGATCAAATTATAATATATAGCATTATACAGGGTGTTTCAAAAATATCTGGGAAAAATGAAAGGGTAGGTCAGGCAAACAGAAACAAGTGCAAAGGGGGTTCGCTACAGGTGGCTCTTTGTCAGCGAATTAAGGGAAAGAAAAGGATACACCAGATGAAATGTCCAACACAGATGGGATGGAATACGAATTCACAATAGCACAACAAGCTAGTTGCATGAATGACAACATTACAAGTCGTCTGCGGCATGACAGACACGACAACGGCAAGTAGGACGCAGCGTCAACGACAAACCTTTGGAATACTTAAAGTAAGTGAGTGCTCAAAGGACTTGCCGACTGAGGCAATACACGCTTCGCATGTTGTTATTCATGAAACCGGGTTGTTGTGCTTTTGTGAATTTATATTCCATTCAATCTGTGCTGTACATTTCATCTGGTGTATCCTTTTCTTTTACCTAACTCAATGGCGAAGAGCCCCCTTCCCCGTAGTTAACCCTCTTTGCATTTCCGACCCCATGTACTATTGCGCAAATGTCTTGTTTCTGTACGCCTGACCTACCCTTTCATTGTGGCTAGATATTTTTGAAACACTCTGCATGTATATTATCACAGATTATTATATCAGTACAAATAAAAATTATTGAAATTGGCAGGAATAAATTCCAGGTTATCATGTGGCAACATGAATTTTGTGTGCATTTTATTTGGAAGTGAAATTGCTTGCCATGCTTGTGCCCATTCATATGATAGTTTCAAAATTCACCATAAAGTAAAATCCAAGCTTGAGAGACGATCCTGAATTGTAACTTATCTCTGTAAATTATCATTTATCAGTCAGTTTCAAAAATTATCAAGAATAATCCTTTTTTTCAAATTCTGTTGTTTCCTGTTTGAGAAGCATAATTGAATATGACTGAGCAGATTTGGTTATGGAAGACTTCTTTTTTTAAGCACGATTTTCTACTAACTCTACTATTCTTACCATTCTTACTATTGTTAATGTATTGTATATTAAAATTCCAAACTGAAATAAGTAAAAAATTGGTCTCTATTTTTCTACTATGCGGCCTGGGGCAGTGTCGCTTTCGTGGCAAGGTATGAGATGGTATGATGGCAAGGTATGGCCACGTGTTCCAATCCCGATTCTGCGGAAGACCCGCCTTGGTGCACGTTAAATCTGTCGAGGGTCAAACGTCCTCCCACTGCACTGGTATGATGAGGAAGCTTGGAGAGGGAGGTGTCGTCCTCATCATCTAAACTAAACTAAATTAACTCCTGTGCGACCGATCGTGCACTTCGCTGGCTAGAGAAGATCTTTCAATTTTTTTATTTGTTGCACAAGCATTTTTCCAGATGTCACCAACTGTCAACCAAAAACAATGTAAGTTGGTACATGATAATAGACGTAATAATTTAAGAATGAGATGACTTAATACTGAAACCAGCCCTTTGGTGATCAACTGTGACCGTAATATTAACTTAAAATGCTTATCATTCCCTTTTTTAGGAGCACAGCACACATCAAACTCAGAGGAATTATTTTCAACATATAAGTTTACAGAAAAAAGATTTTCAAGTATTCGATTTCTTTTATATTCAATCGATGTCGGCACAGATCAATCGTTGGGTTGATAATTAGCCTTTTATTTTCAAGTCAGATGAGATGTTTCTGCATGTGAAGTTTGCTCAATTATGTACTCAATACATTCTACTAGATTTAACAAATATATCAGTAAATACTAATGCAAAGAATGTGTTTTTTTTGCACTTCTATATAATTTTAGACCTTTGTAGACTTTTTTTTGTTATGTGGCAGGATTTGCCTAAATAGGGACGCCAGAGCTAGGAGGCACTAAACATAAATTTTTTAGACAAGATTTTTTTGGTAACTTTCTCGATAACAAGACAGTGCTATTACTATACAAATATTATTGAAAAAAAAAGATGTGACCTGGGCATAATGAATTAATAACCCAGCAAAATGAAGAAATAAATTGCAACATCAGCAGTGATGAGGCTTAGAGGACACTAAGTATTTTGAGATATCTCTCCGAAATGGAGGAAGTGGGAGGGGCAGGCACGACTGACGCACTCCAGAGTCATAAGCTTCTGTATGAAAGAAAAATTGGACAAATCTGTCCAGAGGGATGGGGCTGGAGGCTTGTTCTTTTGGTTTTCAATATTTAAAATATTCATTACAAATCTGTAATGTTGTTTTCTGCCATGGTGAGTGTTATGGAGTAGGCCAAGTTCCAGAGATTCGCAAGAAATGAAGCCAATGACACCCGACCTTGGCGACAAAATGAAGGTTCTAAAAAAGGCAAGAATTATGGCCTATCTCTAGTTGGAATCAAGTTTTGGAGATCTTTCTAGAGAATCCCATATGACATCACGTCCTCTAGGAAAAGCTATAAATTTAGAGGAGCTCAAACGAGTGAATTAATCTCTTTGGAGTTCTGCTAGCAGTGCAAATTGGTCAGCTGTTAGACGCTGAACGCTATTGATAGTATTGATAGTGCTGTTTCTTTTATTATTAGTGATTTTCTGTCTGCTTCTGTTGATAATCTGTACAAGTGTTGTTTTTATTTTTATATGTTCTTCGAGTTTTCTGGAATATTCGTGGAATAAAGCGTAGTTCTCCATTATCCTGCTTGTTGGACTGCTTTCACCTTGCACCCAAAGGACGATTTTTGTAACAATATATGAATAAAGATTTCACCATCCTGTAAAGTGCACACGGTTCAAAGTTGGTGACGGTCACCACAAAGCCCCCACCAGCACGAGACACCAGGCGGATACCCGTGTCACAGAGCCCATCCATAAATCACAACAACACCCCCGACAGTTGAGAATTGATAATGGCCAACACTGCGATACCCTCTGGGCTCTCTAAGCAGGTTTTTTCCATTTAAAAAAATTTTGCACACTGACTGGAAAACTCGTGGACTTCACCTCATAGTAAAATAATAATAATTTCAGATATCTAGATCAATTTAAGATGATTAATTATATTGTATTTCACAGGATCTCTATTTCCGATGTACACTTACCATCAGGATTGATCCTGTAATCGCAAGTGACGAGCTCTTTGGGAAAACACCTTCTGTACCTGGCGTGGAAAAGCTCCGACTTCCCGCAGTTGAACACGGTGGGGACATTGTAGATGCAGATGATGTATTTCGAACAGTCGTCCTGGTGTGGAAAAAGACCCCAGGTGTATGGACAACGGAACTCTTCCTTCTTTTCTTCGCAAGAGTCGTCTGGAAGAAGATAGATGCTTTATAGAAATCGAGTTTGATGAAAATTTAAAAAAAATTAAATAAAGATAAGTCTTGTACTGTTATATTCATAGGTTGGTCTATTGATTAGGTTAACGTCCCATTTTTGATAGTATCACAGAACATGAGCAATAGAACTGTTGCTGAATGCTGCGAAAAGTGTGGTTCTTGGTCGTATATTAACCATCCGATCCTCATTGGGAATCAAAACATTAAACATTCGAAAGTTTTTCTCCACTCTGTGTCTTATCTTAAGAAACGTTTTGCTCCACCAACCGCAGAACTATCTGATGGTTTTAAATGTGCGCTATATTACTCATAAATTCTGGTTTCCCTGGCAAGGAAAAAAAATCAGGTTTCATTTCCATCCCATCAGCGCGAACGGCATCTTCTATCTTTATTCGTTTGCAAATTATTGAATTTTGAAGATACTCCGGATTTTTGAATCACCCTGCACATTAGGATTTTAGGACTACCTAAGTGGGTGTAGTGATACATTCGGTAGCCCTACTATTCCCTGGCTCTGACGAGAAGGTGGTTGAGAAATTAGGGGTCAATGATATCCAACGTATCTATTTTCATATGTTACGAGACGTCAACAGAGTCCTATTTATTAGAACCCTGTTATTTCTCCGCGACGCTCTCCGTTTCGTACTTTTCCTCCTTCACCTGTCTGAGATCGATGATCAGCCGCCATCTCGTCAAAGCCGGGGAATATCAGAGCGATTTGTCACTGATTATATTAATGTTGTTGCACTTTTCGATGTCTGAACTCATCCGAATAAGAAATTGTTACCAAATAAGATGGCTTACCTTCAATAACACCTCCAGGTCTTTCACCGCATCTTACCAGTGTATCTTCTCGACATTCTTCCTTGCGTTCGTCGTACAAAGTTGACTCTGGACATTGGCGAAGAGTCGGGACAGCAGAGCTGCACTCGTAATACAGGGAGCAGTTGGTAGGATCTGCAAATCGGCCGTTTGGAAACGGGCAGCCGAAATCATGGGTCTCTAATAAAGAAAAGATTGAGTATAAATACTTCATTCTTTTTTCAATAAATTTTTAGTTGAAACGTATTATATTTTCCTTCTGTACTTGTATCTTATTTTTTACATCTTGTGCAATAATGGCATTAGGTAAATACGTTCTCTCTGTTTACACTGTCTTTGAATCGAAGCTTCTTTGTCTGTTTTGAAGACTAATTTCGTTTTGCCAGTCTCTTACAAAAGAATAGACATCCGTACAAAGCGAGGAATGATTACAAAAATATAAAATATTATGGCAATGCTCTATAAAAGCATAAAAAAAGGATTGAAGTTGGCAAGAGCGTGGGGGGAAATAAGTTACTTTGTAAAACTAAAACAAGATGGAAGAATATGGTTGTAGTTTAATTTCTCTTGCTAACTTTAGTGTTTGCAAAACTAATTTATTTTGTTCTGTTTGACCTGTATTTAAACTTTGTTGGAATTCTTTTGAATCACTCTGTACATCGAGAATAACGCCCAAAGGCATTACTGTATTTTTTTTAATTTGAATTAATATTTTTAATGTTCAAGTGATATTTGACTGTCTATAAGAAAGCATACAAATTAAAATTCATCACATTAATACGCAGGAAAAAATTAAATACTATGCAATGCTAAATTTTCCTGTGAGCTGTTTACAAATAGATTCGCACTGAATGCACAACGGCATACCAGTAAAGTCTATTTTGATGAAATCCATATCGAGAATTGACGTTACTGTAAAAGCATGATCCGATATTTAATAAAGCAAAAAACAGAGCTTATTTTTTATATTAGTTTTCAGATATATTACTTCTTGACCTTCGATTAGGAACAATACAAGTCATCACAAAACGCGAGAGTCTTGCCTGTTACATTCATTGCACCTGAAAAATAGTAATCTTGCAAGAATTATCTTAAAACGTACCAAAAGCATATCTATTCACTTTTCTGCAAAATCAATAATTGCTTATTCAATTAATGCTTACTAAAAACAAACTTTCATATTTGGTGAAAACAAACTTTTAAGTGTCGTAGATGTTTAGAGAAACTTCCGAAAACACTCCCTGCAGAACGCCAAACAATCCAGGGCAATTAGCGCTCATCAGCATGTTTCGCTAGTAAGACTGCGTAAGCAAGTAATATCTATCTTTAAATTAACGCAGAACGCCCAATAAATAGAGCAGAATTATGTGTTGTACTATGATCTGCTATGCAAGACATGTGCTCAAGTAACATCTGTTTAAACATCTGGCGAACTAATAAATCTCAAGTATTGGATTATGTTTTATAGTTGTTATCTGCTATAGATATGTGCAAGTAACATTTGTCCTTAAAACACTTCTGCAGGAACGCCAATAATCTCAGCGCAGGATTATGTTTTAGAAGGATTGTTATCTGCTATAAGACTCATGTGCTGAGCAACATCTGTCTTAAAAACACTGCAGAACGCTGAATAAATCTCGCGCAGGATTTTAGCAAGGATGTTATCATTCGCTATAAATCGTGTGTACATACATCTCTGTCTTTAAAAAAAACATTCTGTAGAACGCTCAATAAATCTTGTAGCAGAATTTTATGTTGGGATTGTTATCTGCTAGGTTAAGACTGTCGCAGTACGTAATATCTATCTTTAAAAACACACTTCTGCAGAACGCCAATAACATCTCAGCAGAGGTTAGCGTTTCAGATTCGTATCTCTATATCTATGCGTCAAGTATACCTGTCTTTTAAAAAACACTTCTGAGAACGCCAGATCAAATCTCTAGTGAGTCAGAATTATGCTCGGTCAGCTGATTGTTATCTGCTATAAGATCGCGTGTCAAGTACTATCTATCTTTTAAAACACTTCTGCAGAACGCCATATAAATCTCAGAGCAGAATTATTTTGTATAAGATTGAGTTATCTGGCCATAAGACTATAAAGCAAGTAGAACTATTGTTAAAAACACTTGCAGCAGACGCTAATAAATCTCTAGCTAGATATGTTTAGCAGCGTTACATTCGTGTACATGTGCCAAGTAACATTTGTCTTTAAAACACTTCTGCAGAACGCCAATAAATCTCGTTAGCGCAGCAGGATTATGTTGTTAGCGATTGTTATCTGCTATTAAGGCATGTGCAAGTGCAAATCTGTCTTTAAAACACTTCTGCACCGCCACAATAAATCTCAGCGAGATTATGTGTGGTACAGCGATTCGTATATCGCTATAAGTGACTGCGTCAAGGTAATATCTGTCTTTACAAAAACCTTCTTGCAGAACCGCCAATAAATCTCAGCGTGCAGGATATGTTTGCAGCGATTTCATGTTCCGCTATAAGAATGTCATGCAAGTACATCTGTCTTTAAAAAACACTTCTGCAGAATGCCAATAAATCTCACGCAGGATTATGTTGGCAGCGATTGTTATTGCTATAAGATTGCGTTAATAAATATCTGTCTTTAAAACACTTCTGCAGAACGCCAATAAATCCTGCAGCGTGAAAGATTGTTGCAGGATTGCTTATCTGCTATAAGACGGGCTGGCACATCTATCTTTAAAAACACTTCTGCAGAACGTGCCAATACAATCCAGCGCGTAGGGATTATGTTTTGCAGCGATTGTTATCTGCTATAAGACTGGTGTCAAGTAATATCTATCTTTAAAAACACTTCTGCAGAAACGCCTTAATAAATCTCAGCGCAGATATGTTTGCAGCGATTGTTATCTGCTATAAGACTACTGTGCCGGCAACATCTGTCTTTAAAACACTTCGCAGAACGCCACAAAATCTCAGCGCAGGATTATGTTGGCAGCGATTGTTATCTGCTATAAGACTATGTGCCGGTGTAACATCTGTCTTTAAAAAAACACATTCTGCAGAACGCCAATAAACTCAGCGCAGATTATGTTTTGCTATAAGACTGCGTGTCAAGTAATATCTATCTTTAAAAACACTTCTGCAGAACGCCAATAAATCTCAGCGCAGGATTATGTTTGCAGCGATTGTTATCTGCTATAAGACTATGTGCCAAGTAATATCTGTCTTTAAAAACACTTCTGCAGAACGCCAATAAATCTCAGCGCAGGATTATGTTGGCAGCGATTGTTATCTGCTATAAGAGTGTGTGCCAAGTAACATCTGTACCTTGACATCAGGAGGTTTTCGGTTCATCCATAGAAGGTAATTTGCTTAATCGCAGACATGTGAACACAAAAGTCCGCGATAACATGTTAACGCAGTGATTCCACTCGGCAAACTGCCGTATCGAGATTCAACATCACAATCGCGGCACGCACAACCTGAGTTGCCGTTTGCTGGCTCTCTATAGAGCTAGTTCTGAAACTTTTTAATACACACTTCCTTATCCCTTTTACTGCCGAACGACAGTAAGTCGTCGGTCGCAGCATTTGCGAAAAGTGCCAACGACGCTATATCGTTGTGTATGCGATGACGCCCTACTATTAGCATCACGAGAGAACTCTATCTCAAAATAACTTTATGAAACATTACAAACGGTTTTATTAATATATTCGATTTATTAATAATATTCGATTAATATTATAAGCTAATATTCGATTTTTCTGTTTTTCATAATGTTTTATATTTATGTTATTCGTGTGATTTTCACCGAATATTGAAAAACAATTGGCATTAATTTAATCTCCCTTTATTTCGTAATATGCTCCTTTTTGAATTTTGTAAACATCATTCGTATTTTGTTTATTATGAGATTTTCCCCAAATCTTAGCAAATTCGTCAAATTGGTCTGGCATTCTTCGCATAGGTTCGCTACTTTCGGTCGGTACTAAAAGGGTTAAAGAAGAGAAACTATCTGCTAAAAAAATATTCTTATATATTATATTGATACTTATTTAAAAATCACAAATTATAAATATTTGACGTATTGGTGAAAACTGCATGGAAACTTGTTCACTTTGTACCTTTAGTGGTTGGAGCTTCTGTAGTTGTTTCTAGTGGCTCAATAGGCGTTGTGTGACTTCTCGTTGTGGGCGTCTTACTTGTTTTTATTTCTAAAAAGAGAAGCATTATAAATAAATTTATACGCTCCGATGGGTAGAAAAAATTGGTATAAGAGAAACAAATTTTGCCATTGGTACAATTAAACATCAATAATTCAGAATTCACGAGAAAGCATAATAAAGTTTCAAAATAGAAAGAATTGTTTAAATTAACTTAAAGTAATTTTTCATTAAAACTCGCCGCCAATCATGTTTAAACTTGCGATAGAGAAATAGTTGTTGAGCGAAATTCGACTTATGATCATGTCTCGTGGGTCTTAGCTTCATTTACTTTACAGATAGTTAAATAATTTTAAAATATGCTCTACAGAAACAAAAGTCATATAGTTGAAGTTGCTTTTGCTCTTAAAAAGAACTTCGTTGTTTTTTGATAGATGTAAGATGAAATGCAATGGATTTCTACTTTTGCTTACACCATTCGATGAAAGAACTACACAAAATAATTATACTATCAAGACGTTAATGCTGCGTTAACATTAACGTTATATTTTCTAAAGGGACCACCAATAAATTCCCTAAAATGCCTTGCTGCTATGAATTCAAATAAATAATGATGACACTTATTCAGATACCAGTAACATCACCAGATATCTATATAGATAAATTAAATGGCCGATTTCCAATGTTAATCCTTAAAAACCCAGTGTTGCCTTTAAGTAACGTACCAAATTTTGTCTTCTAAAATAGTGAGAATGAGACTGAAACTCTAATAACTGTTGTTGCCAATAAGGATACATACTGAAATTTTTATTAAATCAATTTACAACATATAGCTGGCACCTGAGGGCTGATGAAAAAATAAAAATAAATTGACGTTTTTCACACGAGGCTGCATCTTTTTAGCTTTGTTTGTACGCTGGAGAATACCATATTTTATTCTACAATGTTGAAGGAAATTCCTTATCCGTTTTATTATTTATTAATATTCATCTGTGTTTGATATTATAGAATTTTATCAAGGATATATTTTTCTGAGCGCAGTGTTGTCAGTTGGTAACAAACTATTTTATAACTACACCGTATTAAAACAAAATAGGATTTTTTAAAAATATTTTCCCCATGTTTTATTCAGGCCGCGGTGGCCTAGTGGTAAGGTCTCGACCTCGGGACCGGATGGGCGCAGATTCGAAACCCGATTCCACTGAAGATCCGCCGTGTATGGGGCCTGTTGCACGCTAAATCATACGTCGTGGCCAAACGTCCTCCCGTTAGTGTGGCGCGGAAGTTTGGAGAGGGGGTGCTAGTTCAGGCGTCGTCCTCGTCATCTGACCGCGGTTCGAAATTACATCCGTCCCTAAATAGCCCTCGTGTTGCTTCAAACCGGGACGTTAATATAACCTAACCTAATCCATCTTTTATTCAAAAAATGAAAGCCAAAAATCGATTTAAAAATATGGGCTTTTAAGGGTTAATCCACGGTAATACTATCAAATTGAATCACGGATTAACTGTGAAACTGAATTATATTAATCAAAATCAGTGGTTTAACTAAACAGCGGGAGTAATCTCGCCTCAACTTTCTCACATACTTGCACAATATGGCGCATTTTGTGTTGTTCTTCGTCATGTAATTAACAAAATCAAGTATGTATTTTGTACTTCTTCCCTTTGACCGAGTGAGTCCAAAATTTGACGTATAAATACAATTTTGGTGCCAAGATCACATGCCAAATTTCATGAGTCTAGGTCGTTCCGTTTCTGAGTTATCGCATTCTCATACATACGATAACCAACGGGAGTGGTCTCCCTTAACTTTCTCGCATACTCCTAAGACATGTGGAGAAAAAATAAGTTAAAAGGCAGTAAAACGAACAAGCGTCCTAACGCACTGTTGAAAAAAGACTTGGAGGCGAAAGGCGTGGGTAGAAGCGGAAAGGATTAGCGCAAGTGAATCGCGCAATTACGCAGTAACGGCCTCACGTCATTGTATGATGACAAAAGACAAATAGACGATTTGAAAAACTTTTTTTGACCGATTGAAAAGAAAATTGGGCACGGATCTACCATTAATATTAGCAGGCCTCATGACAAATTTTATTTATCAAAGAGGTAGGGTTTACGAGATAGAATGTTTAGAAGTATGCGAGTATACAGACCGACAGAAAGTCAGCCCTTTGACGAATTTGGCCCAAAATTTGATTCGAACCTACATTCCCGATGATAAAACGGTGTACCAAATTTTATCCATATAGCTATTCAAGTTTTTGAGTTATAATGTTCATATGAACACGGACATACAGACTTCCCTTAGACGAATTTTGTCCAAAATTTGATACAAACCTACAAATTATGTTTCAAGATCACATGCCAAATTTCATCTCTGTAGATCTAATAGTTTTCGAATTATCGTGTGCACAGGCAGACAGACATAATTCAAAATTGTGTTTTTCGGACTCAGGGAGGTCTAACGTGGAGATTCGTCAAAATCTCGAGTTCGAATTTTTTAACGATTACACTACTTTCTCTTTGCATACTTCGTATACGAGAAAGTAAAAATTAATGTTTGAATTCCACAATTAACGCATATTAATCAAAGTAACTGGGTAAATTTCACAGTTAATCCATGTAAACCAAAGTTAATGGATAAATTATTAAGTTAAACAAACTAGAGACTGAAAGAGGTTTTTTTTTATTATTAAGGAGAACAACTGTGAAACTACTCACGGTCTCTGTCCAATCTGTCTCCACATTTCACTCTCCGTTTCTCTCGGCACTTACGGCTTTTAATGTCGTACAATTCCTTTCTGGAGCACTGCTGGACAGTCGGAACTTTGTAGATGCAGACGAAGTATTTGGAACAATCTACTGGGTGGGGGAAAGTACCCCAGATGTACGGACACTTAAAATTCCCCTCATTGGTCACTGGTGGAAAAATTTAATGCATTTCAGATTGATTATGCAGGAAGAGATAAACAGAGGAATAAAGTATAATATACTACAGGGTGACCAACCGGTAATATTTGAAGCGAATCGGAATTTTAAAAGAAATAAAAGTGATAAAAAGATTTTAATGATATATATTGAAATTAAATAGTAAGTAATTAATGATAAAGGGGTTTGAAGTGACCGCCGTCTTTAACAAGGACAGCAGTAAGACGGTTCTGGAATCCATCCATCACGCGTGAACAGATCGTGTGGACTGCAGGACCTTTTTATTGTCCTTTTGTCCCGCCAGTTCTTGTTATGAAACTCCTCCTGCCACGTCCGTTGCACTGCCGTAACATTTTCATGGCATTTCGAGCACAATAAACACTCGAATATCTTTTAAATATTTATTCATTTTCGCTTGTGACAATCACAACTGAACAACACACTTAAATTCACCGCTCACTAACGAAACACACATCTATACAGTTACCCGCTCTAATGATCATGCGCACCAAATTTGGTCTCACTTTCTCGCAGCTAGCGCCATCTATTAGATTGTTTTTCAAACATTACCCTCTGGGCCACCCGTTATATTTCAAATGAAAACGAAGTCAGTATTAACGCTAATTTAAAATAACTTCATGTAGTATAGTTACAACAATTAGATATAATGTATACAATCGGTGGCGGCTCTTGGGGGTGCTGCAACGTAAAGTTCTACTTTACTTACTAATGATTTCTTCATAATTTAAACTAGGACCTTTTTAATTAATTTTCAATAGTTTAATATTTAGTTAATAAAAAATTATTATTAGATTTTTGACTTCAAATTATTTTTAATAAATAAATTTTAATTTAGGAATTGCTAATTTTTAACTAACAATAATTAAGAATTTCAAAGATGATTTTTTACATTTATTTTTGCTACGTCCCATACTCTCTCCGTTATAAGGCTTTAGATAGTCCACTGAACATAAAAAAAAATTCACTGAAATCTGTCAGTTGAAATAAATATATAAATAGGGATAAAAGTATTATTTATAGGTATTAATAAAATTACTTAAAATCTGCCCTTCTGGTTTTATTTCGAGAGAAACATTCAATGAAGTTTTCCACAGTATCGGCATGACCATCAAATGACGTGAAAACTCTCCCGGACAGACAAACAGAATTTCTTTGATGGATTTCGTCCAAAATGTACTAGATTCACAAATTTGGTGCTGAGATCTCATCCCGCGTTTCATTCCTGTAGCCATTTCGGTTTTAGAATTATAATGTTCATATTCACACAGGAAAAAATCATTCATATTTATCTACAATAATTTTTAAAAACTTATTTTCTAATTTATCATTAATTATTTCTTCATTTTCCCTTATTATTCATTTGCAAATTTCCTCGCGGGAAACATTATTCCGAGCTGAAGAAAAGGTTTAAAAGCTTCCCTATCTTGCGGGATAGGGAATAGTTATTCTCTATCTTGCCGGTGCTGCCTCGGAGACAGTTCTCGGCTTAGTTAAATGCCCACTGGAAAAAAAAATTAAAACTGGAATTGCAAAGTAAATGCGCATGCGTAAGCAGAAAGATCTGGAACAAAGGGAATTTATAGTTCTCGACGAGGGAAAAGCTTTCTGAGAAGACAAGGAGTAGATAAAATTCTCTGAAGTAACCACAGTTTTTTTCCAGCTTTTCGGCTCAGCTTAAAGCGACAAAAATTAATTTTATTGATGGATATCGATACTGCATGCGAAACTAAATAAATAAGTGATTTAATTTATGCACTGAAAAAAGCTGGGGGTGCCGCAGTCCCTACACACGATCCGCCCCTGATGTTATGATATATTGAAAAGATAATATTATAATGTAATTTAAATATTTTAGATGGCGTTCTCTCTCAAATGCTGCTGTTGGTAAAATTGGGTGTCAGTCAGTCACATAGCGCATCTTCCCTAGCCATTTCCTTCTGATCTTACTTATTCTGGTATCTATTTAAGTCCATGAGTCAAAAACTCATGATAAAGCTGAAGTGTGGCGTCTTTTATTGCTCAAACCGACACGGAGAATCTAAGTTAGCACCTAACATTAAATTTATATCATAAATATGATGTAGTCTGCCTTCCTAAAGAACTTACAGGAGAAACTGTTCCCCATTTCTGCTTCGCTTGGAGGAAAACCTTCAGCAGCCAGGCTGTTCATAGCGAGCGATTCGCCACTGATGTACACATCGGTCTATCAGTCCTTGACTAATTCTAGTTAAAAGCACGGCCAGAGGATAGAACCCATAACATTCTTTTTCCGAATTATGTTCGTCAATCAGGCCATTCTTTAAGTTACTGCTGCATTTGTGAACTCATTCCTCACATACAGGGCAATTCTTATATTTCTAACCCAATAAAATGAGCCGTAAGATAAAGAATACTTTTCGATAGCGTTTTACGTATAGAAAGTAAAGTGATTTCCATAAGACTTAATCTTGGACTGATCTACATAAGCATAATCTGTGCTGGTTTTGAAAATCCCACTGAAACATATTCTCCGCGATTCCACTCGCCTGCCGTGCATGTAAAGTGCCCATAACAACTGTTTGGAAGTTTCTCAACCTCGTCGTGACTGCGGTGGACTAGTGGCAAGGTCTCGGCTTTGGGGCAGGAGGGTTTCAATTCGAAACCCGATTCAATTGATGTTCCGTCATGATGTGGACCTATTTCACGTTAAATAATACGTGGGGATCAAACTTTCTCCACCTAGTGAGGTGCGGAAGCTTGGAGAGACGACACCAGCTCAGGTGTCGTCTCGTCATCTGACCGCGGTTCAAAATTACGAGGTCCTTCCTCAAATAGCTCTCGAGTAGTTTATAAAAGTGGGTTGTTAGTATAACGAAACCGAATTTCCTGCCACACCTGCGGGAGGACGTTTGATCCCAATGAAATTAATGGTTATCCCACGCCCTATTTTTCATGTCAGTTTTGGAATTGTGACTGGCCGTGACTTACTGAAAATCCATCGCCATTGAAATGGTGCAACTGTATCATCCAATGCTTGCTGTGCTCAGTAGTTAGAATGTAGACTTTCATCATTTGATGGTTTCCGATTAGCTGGCCAAAATTATGTTGCAATAAAGTGATCAGATCATCCATACTTCAATCCTGGATGCTATAGATAATGAACGGAGGTTTCAAACCTGGGAAACGAGTCAAAAACTGAGACTACCCGGCTAACCCGTCATACCTGACATTAATAATAAAGATAGCACTGGACAACACATTATGGAAAATAATGTTCAAAAGACGTTCTGTCATCGTTCATTTAGTTAGAGTGACTATATTTGATGTATTGTTAAAGTAGGAAAGGGTAAGCCTTCAGATTCTGATTTTTAAGAATTATATCAAGCCAATCATTTTATAAACAGAAAAACAAGAATTATCCCGGAAACTTTAATGCAAACTAGTACAAAACCTGGTCAATTTAATTTAAGCCTGGACAAAGTATGAAAAACTGGGACTATTCCGGGACCAACCATCAAAAACAAGGATTATTTCGTCGATTCCTGGACTTCTGATGACTTTTATCCTAACCATAGATAGTAATCATTTCTAGGATTTCTTTGCGTTAGGCTCCTGGGAAAGAAATAATTTATTGTACCCTATCTTGACAACGAAAAAATATAATTTTATTGTCAAAAACCACAAATAAAAGATTGAAAAGTTTTACCTTCTTCGCTGCTGCGGCTGCTTTCCTTGCTGTGGCTGTCTTCGCTGCTGCTGCTGTCTTTCTCTTTCTTTTTGTCCCGCTTGCACTTCACCCTTCTAGCATCTTTGCACTCTCCCTTCTTCTCGTCGTAGAGCTTGCCCCGCTTGCACTTCATAAGGTGAGGATAGCCGAATCGGCACTCGTAGAACATGGAGCAGTCCTTCTCGTGTGGATACTTGCCGTAGACGGCTGGACAGACGAAATTCGTCTTCTTCCAGTTAGATGACAGTGGAAAGTAATCTAAAACAGATAGTTCTGCATTAGAATTGTGCATATGATCAGGGCCTGCAGGGGCCCTTAGGCAATGTTAGTTTCGGGGGCCCCCTTTCTCCTACCTAGCTTCCCAAACAAGATAATTTTTATTGATCTCAGTTTAATCTCTAGACAGGCAAGTTTTTAAGTAACAGCCATAACGACAAACTGAAATAACAAAACATTTAAATTACGGATCACCATCAAGAGTGTTGGTTTTATTAGGAAAAAAATGTCCAAAATTAAATCGCGTATAGAAAAATTTAAATTTAAATCTAATTTTAAACAGAAATGTAACATTTAAAAATTTACAAAACATTTTTGGTCGAATCTTAATATTCTAATACGAAGAATTCCAAAGCTATTGGCTTGTGAATGAATCAACTAACTGCGCAAAACATTGGGTCATATTGATTTGTAACAAATTTATAAAACGTGAAAAAAATTCTAAGAATAATGTTCTGAAATTTAAGCAGTACTTAATTTTAATTTGATTATGTTTGAGTTCATGTAAATAAATGCAAGAAAAAAATTAGGTTACCCTTAAAGCACCACCCCGGGAACCCAAAAGTAGTGGGGTCCATAGGCAGTTGCCTACTTAGTAATCCGGTCCTGCATATGATCACTGTCTTTGTAGCAAGCGACAGAATATCATAAGTAGTGGCGGTTTTTCGCACAGTCACATGTCTCATACCTAGAGACCTTGAGGTCCTTCAAAATCTATTCGACGTACATTGCATTGCTAAACCGATGCCAGATTTACGATTTGGGTAAGAAGAAGAGCCTCAACAAATTTTATGCCTGTGGTCTCATATTGTCAAAGTTCGCCACTGATAGTAATTTAGCAAAATTGATAATTTTGTCTTATGAAAAAATAAATGAAACCTTGTGACGCTACTTGCTATTGCGTAAAGCTTTTCCTAATATATTTTCACATAAATATATTTACAAAATTTAAAATATTAGAACATTTCATTAAACTTTAGAACTCTCAGAATCGTGCGTTTTCTACAAATTTTACGATGAAAATTATTTCAAGAAAATTTCTTATTCACCGCACATAGTTGGTAAAAGTATTTTTATAAATGGATGTGATCTTCGATGCATTTTTTGTAAATCTCCTAATATTTTTAAGAATTGTGAAGATAAAACGAATTTTTTAAAAGTTAAATGTAAGCAAAGTTTCATTCGAAGTTTACGCAGTTTTTTTAGAAGAGTTAAACTAGTACTTTTTTTTCCCGAAGAAGTACTTATTCTCAAGCAAATGATAATACAATCATCAAAACTTTCAGAAGATTTCAAAAACACTCGGGGTTAACTGCACGTGGAAATAAAAAAAAGCATTATTAAACTTAATTTTTTTCAAAATATAAGAATTTCTTTCTCTGATTTAAATTGCATGTTGTGAAGAACTGTTATTTCATATTGATAATGTTCTTATTTAATAGCTTTTTTTTTATCAAACTATCACAAAAAATTATTTTCATAATTATTTTTTTATTTGAACCTTTCTGAAGAACAATATTTTGATTCTTTGCTTTTTCTTGATTCACATTTTTTTTACCAGCAGTTAGATTAATTTCTATTTGAGGAAAGTATCTTATCAGGATAGGAAGGAACACAGGTGTTAATTTTGTAATGAGTTACACAAACAAAAAAAAATGCATTTATCAACACACACTACATCTATATATTTATCTTCGTTATTCATTCTAGTGACAGTTACTTTGAAACTTTATTTATGTTGATACCAGTGCATGATACATTTACATACAGGGTGTTCCAAAAAATAGGAACAAGCATTCATTTCAATAAATATTGAATCTAGTCATATACAGTCGGACCTCTATTTAACGAAGTCGCTAAATCCCGAAAAAAAGTTCGTTATATGGAAAATTCGTTAAATAGAGATTCACCTTTTAAAATACTTTAAACTACACTAAACAGATTTTAAATTCATAAACACAAAATATTATTTAAAAAGTAATTAATCACACCTTTATTTTGGAAAGTAACATCTATTTGTTTTATATATTTTACCCAACAAAAAGAACTCTGCAAGGAAAACGAGAATAAAACAAACATTGTCCGGGAATACACTGTATTTTCAATTTAAAAAATAATTTTATATTAAAATTAATGAATTTTAGCATTTCATCATGCGAAGTTTTGTTGATTTCTGCGTCATGATAATTTCCATCTTCGTCCTCATCGCAATTCATTGCTGTATTGTTTTTATTTTTCCCACTGCCCACTTCAAAACTGCCTCATCCACATCTTCATAGACACATGCTTTTAAACGTTTTGAACAAGAATTCGATGAATTATAATTTTGTATCTTATCACGATTTTGTTATTATGGTTGATAAGCTGTTTGAAGGAATACCAAATTTTAAGGCAATATCCCTTTTTTTCCCACGCCTTTATCCACCTCATGGAGAATTAAATTTTTTTCTTTGATGCTCAAACACTTTCGCTTTGACATTTTCCAACTTCAAGGCCATTGATCATCATAAAATGTATTAATTGAAAGAATAAGTTTGAAATGTTTAGAAATATTTTAAGAAATAGGGAGGAAAAAAAAATATTGGATCACAAGAAAAAGTTCGTTAAATAGAGAATGCACTTCGCTATTTGGAGGTTATTTTACGAAGAAATTCGCAAAATGTTCTTGGTTCCAAGAAAAAGTTCGCAAAATAGAGAAATTCGCAAAACAGAGGTTCGTTAAATAGAGGTCCGACTGTACTTTCAATTACAAAGTTTCATTAAATAAGGTGGGAAATTGTATGAAAACACCTTGGCTCCTGTTTATGTTCTAAATAAAAAAATTTAAAAAATTAAATTTTTATCCGGTCCGTACAGAGTAAAAATGTCAGTTAGTAAAATGTTCCTCTTATATTCATCTGCGAACGCACTAAGTTACACGCTTCTATCTGCAAAATTTGCTGAGATATGCTTATTTCTAAATTTGAAGGGGCTTATTACGAATTAGTATGGAAACGCTTATTGTTAAAATGCAAATTTATTCAATACAGGAAAACTGTGAAATGCAAATATTTGTCTAATAGTACGTCATACAATCGGCATGACTTGAAAAAAAAATTGCTTATCACTCATACTGTTGCTGAATTTCATTGGTCGATAGTTGCAACTATGGACTTTATAGGGAAGGGAAGAGAAACTTGAGAAAGGGAAATATATAGTCATCTTAGGCTGGTTGCCTTATACCGAGCAAACAATATTAAATTATTTGCTACCGATAGCGTACGTAATACTAAGCTTTACCTAAAAGCAGTGGTAGCATGTCTATTAGGGCTGCAGAGTTGCAGAACCTATTAAATTATTTTAAAACTCGTACTTTTGGTTTTTATTCTTATTTGCTCGCTTTTCGTATCTGAGAGTTCGCTGATCAACGAAGATGAAAAAGTTATAAAAATGAGAAAAGATGGCAGAAAACGAAACAGCAAGTAAGATAGACATGCACCAAACAGACAGACAGACTGCAAACGAAATAGTTTTGGTAAGAAACTAAAATTCGCTCACTGAGTTACATGAAATGCGAAGGCGAAAAGCAACCCTTTCTCTCTTTGAATTTAGCCAGAGCTGGAATTTCGGAAGTTCCAGTTTGATGCTCGGCCAAATAATGTTTTTTCTTACTCCCACCCAAGGTTTGTCTTTGCACTCTTGATTTTTTATTTCTTGCATTGGCAATTTTTGGGTTTCGCCTTCATGTTGCAACGGAAATGTAGCTGGTTAATATGTATTCGTTTTCCTTTGCTAAAAATCAGTCATCAAAAAAAGATATGTTGGTGATTTTCTAAAACACAATTCAGATAATAACAATGATTTATTCGGGCTATTTAAAGGTCAAGCCTTTTTAAAAAATATTATGTTTCAATTGTATTCTCTTGAAAAAGGTTTTTGTAGCACTGCTAGTTTCTGAGCAACCAAGCCACCACAGCTTATAGGTGCCGTGGTGGATAGTTGCCGAAGGTTCACAGTTTGAACAATTATTTTAAATTCTTCAATTAATGATTATTTGATAGTTTTCAATTTAATAATCGTTAATATTTATGTAGGAATTGTATTTTCCCCGTCTAGCTTAAAAGCGTAAGTTTAATTCCTTCCCAATAACATTTTTTCACTTTCCGTACAAGCTCAGTTGAATACTGTTGTGTCAGCGGAAAGACACCGAGAGATGACGATCACGCGGTCTCTTCGTGCTAATAATGTGATGCGTGGGTGTTTCTCCGTTAAAAAAACCCAGGGTAATGTTTGAATCCGGGGGGGGGGTGATGGCTTTTTGAAATCAAGAAGAATGGACATGCGATAGATTGGTGAGCATAACGAACTACGGGGGTCTCTTCCCTGTTAGCACGGCGGCGATGGGCGATGGCTATCTACTTACTTACTTACCTACCTGTAACTAACCTTTAAACGAGGTGTAAGTTGATATTTAACTTAAGTAACTAAAAAACCCTAAATCTCTCTTGTCTAATCTGTAAATAATCATACGTGTAAATATCTTTCTCATATTATGTTTTATAAATAAATAATTTAGTTTCAACTACGGTTTCTCCTCTTTTATCTTTGGTGCATTTTCCCCTAGAGTGGCCATGAGATAACAATTTTCTACAATTTATGTTGGCTTCGGCCGAGATGAGGTGAATAAATTCTACATTTATTATTTTCTGATTCCGCCCTTTTAATAACATATTTACTTTGTGCATTATCCCTGAACATCGAAGGATTTGATGAAACAGCAGTCAGAGGTATAAAAAAGTGGTCTAAGTCAATAAATTTGTCTTCTAACATCTCTAAGTTTTTCAGATGGAAGTGTGGAGCTTTGTGTGCTTATAGGTGAGCGCCAGGCAAACATTTTATTACTTGACACTCTTACGCTACGGAGATCGTATAAAAATGTAATTTTTTTAACTTTTTATAATCAGTCTCTACAGGGACCAAAATGCATTCATGCAATTTCCCTCCTTACTTAATGAAACTGCGTAACTGGAAGTACATATCTAGGTACAGTGAGTGTTGGCTCGTCCATTAGGGCTGCAGAGCTGCAGCCCCCTGATATTATGTTTTAAACTTGCATTTTTCGTTTTTAATCTTAATTACTTATTTTTCCACTCTCGGATTGCAATGACTTACAAAAATGCGAAAATAGCAATAAAAAATTGAAAAAAGTCATAAAATGAATCCAAACGAAAAGAGACGTAGGTTTGAGCTGCAAAATACTCTGCCCTCAAAAATCCATTCACAGCGCAGAAACTCCGGAGGGAGAAAGCAACCCTTTCTGCCTTTACCTTAGACGGGCTATGGGCTGAAAGTCAACACAGCTCTGGCTGGCACGGAACCAACCCGAACGATATAAAGATGCTCTTTTTAATATATATTCTTTTTTTTCCCTCATTCCCACACAAAGTGGCAATCTCATTGGCTGTTTATGGGTTTCGGTTTGTGCAGCGTCGACAGAAGCCCATCTGGTTGATCGACTATTTGCTTTCTCTTGATAGAAGGCTAGATTTCTTTTGAAGAAGATATTCATTTTTGGAAGAGTGTTATCGAGTGAAGTGGGCGTGTGGAGCTTTGATATTTTTTCTTCGTCAGCAAAATCGTCACATCAACATTCGCTTAATTTTCTGTTACGAAAACTAGTAGTAAATGTTACGTGCTGGTTATTTAATTTGTTTCAGAAGCAGGAAATTTCACATCTGGCTTTGGAATGAAAAGATTTGTCCTACTGAAATATAAGGCAGCTTTTTAAAATTGTATTCTTTTGATAAAGATTATCTCGCAGCCCTCCTCGTTTCTGAGCTCACTAGCCACCACTGGGTGCAATATTTAAGGAAATAAACGCTTGTTCCCGCCTTTTTGGGACACCCTGTATATCCAAAAATTGAATTTCTACTTTTTTTTCTCTTCCTGACTCAGCATTCGTTAGAAAAGGCCAATGAAATAGCAGTTATTTTTCCATATTATAGGACATTCATGTTTTAAAGATCTTGTTCTTATTTCTCCTTCCTTCTAAAATAGTTAATGAAACGGAATTTTTTTAAGTAGGAACATTATCAAAGACATAATGTTAAATATATATTTGATGATTCAATTTAAAGCATTTCTAAATTATTTGTTTCCTTTCTTCCGACAATTTTTTAAAGAAAATCGTCAACTATTATTACGATATATGACGTTAATATTTAAATGTTAGGTAAAATTATTGTAAGAATTCAGACTGGAAAGACTGGATTGTACATTAAAGATTAAAAAAAAAACATGAGTATTTTTTATGATGTCATCTCTCTCAATGAATACTTACGCTTTAATTCTGCACTGTCGTCTTCATCTTCCTGGGACTCCTCCAAAAACCCAGACGCAGATGACACGATTGTTGCAATCACAACTGAAGAAAGAGATAAAAAAAAGAATTGAAATGAGATTCAAACGTCTGGTGCGAAGCATAGCAGCATGATAACAATGAAATTTAATTCCTCCGTCTTGCTTTCGTCTGGCTTCATTGCATTAGCTGTAGCAATCTGAGCGTCACGAATACAGTAGAATCCCAGGAATTCGAACCCCTGGAATCCGAAATTTCGGATAATCCGAACATCTATTTTTAATTTTCTGAAAGAGTTTTGCTGAAAAATGAAGGAAAAATAACAATTACGAATCAGAAACAAAGCTAATGTTTATTCCTAACTTAAAAGAAGTATTCGAATTAGACATTAAGAATGAATACAGCACTTTAATGAGTAGAAACAAAGATATCTTTCTTTTACCCTCAACTTGTATGCCACTGTACCGTGAACCAGGCAAAGCATTTTGCATGGAGCCCCTCACAAGGACGTACGCCACATCATCCACATTGTGGCCAGCCACAGCTTCATTATTGTGCCGACAAGGGAGTCGAGAACCTGTTAATTACACGTCATCTTCTCTTCCTCGCATTCGAGGTGAGCCCCCGTCAGCGAGTGTCGCTTGATAAAGGTAACTTCTCTTGTCGTCTAAAGCTGGACGAGTGATAAAGCGAAACGCAGAAAAGATTCGGGGAAAGACTGATCGTGGGAACGGGGCTTAGGTTCCACATTCACGGTTGGACCGTTCGACCCCATGTTAGGAAATTCTGTATTTTAAACTACGAAGCTTGCATCTTTTCTAAATTGTCTCTCATACCTTTACTCTAAGATTCGAAGCATTCTTTCTTTAAGATTTTTACATCATTTCTTAGAGCTAGTCACTTCACTACTAGCAGCTATTTAATCGGAATCGTATGGCGTTGTCTATTTGATTCCCGCAGCTGATATGTAGATCTACTGATTATTAGCAGAGTATATGTGCTTGTCTCTACTATGTCATTGAGGAGGTACGGTCTGTAGGTCCTCTAAGCTTTCTCTCCTCGGGGAGACTTCAGTGCTACACTGTAAAAAAAATCCCGTAAAATTTACGGTTTTAAACTGGCAGCTGGGTTGGTTGTGCAAAACCGTAAAAGTTACGAAGTAAATCCGTAGTCACAACGGTTTTTTACCTTATGAAATCAAGTTTTCTCCGTAAAAATTAAGTCATCGAAGTAAGTGACGTCATCGACTGAGTTGAGTTGTTTTTCTCCTTCTGTTCGAGTTGAGTTGAAATGTGCTGATGTGTATTATCAATTAGGAATATTAATTAATCAAGGCTTAATTATTAATTTCAATTAGTTTAATTAATATAATTTTTAATTGAACTTACTTGGGCGATTTCGATGCAAGATGGTGACAAAACTTCTAACTCCTCCGAGCCGGGGATCGAAACCGCGTTCATAGAAATAAAAGCGAGTCGCTCTAACCACTAGACCACCGGAGACTTCACAAAATGAAGTAAAAATAATCTATTTGAGTTTTAAAGTCACTATAGCTCTAGTGGCGCCACTTAGTGGTGCAAAAATCAACTATTGCCAGAACACGTGTTTTAAGGTTAGCTTTCATGAGTGACAACAGGTTACTGCAACATGTGTAAACAAAAGCGGAGATGGAACCCTATTAAAAACATGAAATGAATGCAATAAAATTACATTTAAGAAAAGGGAAAGTTATCGTACGGAAAGCAATACCGTATGACGAAAAATAGAATTTGAACTGACGGTTTGAAACCGTTTATGGCTGGAGCGGAAAACGGTGAAAAACCGTTTTGTCAACAAAACAGCTTTAAACCGTCAAATATACGGAAAAAGTCCGGGAAAGAAACGGATATTTTTTACAGTGTATGTAAGCTGCTACTTGTACTGTACCTATAAGATGTAGGACAAGTATCAATCCTGTTAAATGGAAATGTGGTGATCTGTAAATATGTTCTTAAATGTGGTCGTCCAAATAAATGTCTCTTTTAACTTATATGTTTCATCATTTCTGAAGCAATAAGAAATGCTCTATCGCATAGAAATTCCACTGCAATAAACCAGGACGGTTTTAGCTTATTATCCAGCAGCTCTTCAAAACTAGTGTTACTCAAGCTGCCTGTCTCTACTTTACGAGACTAACGGGTGATATTGGCAAACTCGCTTCCTGTGTCTAACACACCATTTGGAGCGCGTCGCACCAGACCGTTCCAATTTTAAGCCCATCCATTTAGGCAGGTCATTCACGGTGGCTCCATGAAAATGACACAACTGGTCACTTCAGTCCCCTAGGGCAACTGTGCCTACCCACCTCCAGTTTTCAAAATGGGACCCCCCCACGCCCCACTTTCCCGAGAGAGCGCCACTCACCTCCGTTATCTGGATTTCGCTTTTCTGAGAAAGGCCCGCTCCCCCTTACCCACGATCATATTTCAGTTTTATGGCCAGCGCGTCGAATGGGAAACGGGACCGGATGAAAATCAAAATATTTCGATCACACAGTGCCAATTCTCATCGGATTTTGGATTTGACGACGGGTTTTGGATTGATGCGCTCCAAATGGTGTGGAGCGGAGCGGTCGTTAATGTCCAGCTTAACATCTAACTGCACGTTGTCTTACGTTGTGTTTGATGTCACTTTCTTTTTCCTGTTCCTAATTCCACAATGGAGTTCACGCGTGGATCACGCGAACATGAATTTACCTCATTAGAATTTATGGAAGAGAAATATAGATAATGCAAAGCAATAGTTACTGATCATTTAGTTGTAGAGATTAATAAAATTTGTGAAGTTTGAAACCTCAGTTCCAGGTTTGGGGTAATACTTAGCGTTATTTGTGGTTTCAAGAAACTAGGCGTAACATATAGGGTGACCACTAAGTCCCTTACCACCCTTTTTACTGAATGGCTGCAGCTATCTTCATAAGAGTGGTGTCTAGGTATGGTAAAGTGACTATGCACTACTGGATGAAACCAATTACAGCGACACCTGGTGGAAAGCGGTGGTGTTAGCGTTATTATCTCTAAAACGGTACGAGATAGAGAAAGAAAGTGAATTACAAAGTTGTAGAGCATCACCGATTTAGTACAAAAAGACACCTTATGGTCATGAATGCTAAAAACAGAACGCTTAAAATGCGCATTTGTTTGTTTGCGGCTTCCGAAACTGTGACGTCACGAAACTTGAACGAAAGGAGAAAAGATTATCTTTCGGACGAAAAACAAGCCCCCAACGTGGCAAGGGTTCCAGATGTGCATTGTAACTGACAGATAGAAGTTTGAACATCGACAATAAAGGTATCTTGTGGTAGCTAGTTTCTTTTCTTTCTAAGAATGTTATGTCACGTGAAATCGCGAACAAACAAATACGTGTTTTAAGCGTTATCTTCTAAGAAATTACGTCCACAAGGTATGTTTTTGTACTAAATCGATGATGGTCTACAACTTCGTAATTCATTTTTTTCTCTATCTCGTACCATTTTATAGATAATGACTCTAACTCTATCGTTTTCCACCAGGTGGCGCTGTTAGTGGTTTCATCCAGTAGCGCATAGTCACTTTACCATACCTAGACACCACTCTTATGACTATAGCTGCAGCCATTCGGTAGTTAAAAGGGTGGTAAGGGACTTTAGTGGCCACCCTGTAGAAATCCCAGCGATTTTTCAAATAGCGGTTGAAATCGACTATACTTGATATAAGAATTATTAAATTCCCTAGAAAATAAATAACTTTTTTGTTGATAATAAATTGAACATAGTTGTGGAATTAGGAACCAATTATGATATACATTTTGTGAGATTTAGCTATTTTCGTAAAACATTTTAGAAAAAAACCTTCGATACTGTATTTTTCCAATATTAGTTATTGCATATTAAGTAAGTTGCTGTGTAAGGGAATGGTGTTGGTTGCGTTTTATATAGAAAATTATGCACATATGGGTACAGTTTTTAATAATGAACCCAATACTAAAAAAATGATGGTTGATCCCCGACTCCATAACAACGTTCAATTTTTTAAACATTTGATTATATGTATGACTGTTTATTGTGATACTATACTAACTTATATGCAGGATGCCCACTCTTATCGTGGTCCAATAGCTAATTTCTAAACCATTAGAGACATATACAGTTCCAACTGGAAAAATGCTTTAACCCTTTCGCGTTCATTGGTTTCGAAGTGAAACCGAACATTGGGCATTCTTTTACAGCGCATGGGCGAAACGTAGAGTAATTTTTCTTTCATAACTTGAGCCAGATATATATGCCAACTTATATAAAAATTCCAGTTCAATTCCGTTAATGTTCACAAAAATTGCTTTCGATCTCTAAGAGAAACAAAGTGATGAGGATTCTTGCCTAAATCGATATTTTTTAAAATAGAATCTTCGAAAGTAATTTTCTGAATGCTGAATATCCTGAATGTTCACGTATACTTATAAATTAAATACATTATTTAAATTGCATTTCGATGATGATAACTTATTCGGAGGAAAAATAGCCCGTTACCGTTCATTGGTTTCACTGTGAAACCACACATTTCTTGAAAATAAAAAAAAAATGCTATTTTTTTTTCTTTTATATATTTATGATCAGCTACATGCCTAATACTCATTTTTGAAATAAATTTAGTAATTTTCAAAGCAAAACATGTATCGAACTTGAAAGGATTAAATGACGAGAAGAATTATATCGGAAGGACCGGGGGACAGTGTAAAAAATTAAAATTCGTACTTTTTCAAAAATATATTTACTGACTCAAACAACATAAAATATAATTCTTCCCGTCATTTAAAGCATTTTTCTAGTTGGAACTATAAGTCTATCTCTAACGGTTTAGAAATTAGCTATTGAACCAGGATAAGAGTGGACACCCTGTATATTACGAATATTTTAAAATTAAATCCGCAAAAGCAATTGAATTTGCCAGAAGAACAGTACAAATACAAATTACACCTTTTATGTTTTATTTACGAGGTAGGGCCAAAAAGTTCCCGGAATAGGTCAATTACAAATTATTAAAAAATAGAACAATAATTTTACCTTATTGTCCTTCAAAGTACTTTCCTCCTGCATCCACACACTTCTTCCAGCGATCGTATAACTGTTCAAAACACCCCTGGAATCCATTTTTTGAGAGGTCCTTCAGTTGCTTCATCGCATTTTCGATCACCTCATCTGAATCCTCAAAACGATGTCCCTGCAATTTCACTTTCAGCCGTGGAAACAGGTAAAATTCCGCTGGTGCTAGGTGGGGAGAATAAGGAGGGTGTTCCAGAGTGGTAACACTGTGTCTGGAAAGGTACTTTTTCACAATCAGAGCGCGATGTGGTGGAGCATTGTCGTGTAAGAGAAACCAATCGTTTGTTGCCCATTTTTCAGGTCGTTTTGGTCTGATTGCATATCGTAGTCGTTTAAGGATCTCCAGGTAAAGTTCCTTATTGACAGTTTGGCCTTCAGGAATAAATTTGTAGTGAATAACGCTATCGTAATCGAAGAAACCTCCAACATCATTTTCCCTCTTCACGCAAACACTTATGCTACTCGTACACAGCTGTTTTTTCCATGGCATCCTTTCCGTATGCTTTCTTCAGCATCTCGAGCGTCTCAGAAGGTGATTTCTTGAGCAAAACGCAGAATTTGATGTTTGCACGCTGCTTTAAAGACGACATTTCAAAATCCGACGAATGAAAAATTCTCTTTGTCAGAAATGATCTGCAGCTAACGCCGACAGTACCGGAAATGAATTCCAGATGGCTGTGTGTTTTCCTTATTAGTGCTGCCAACCTCCAAAAAAGATATTTCCCCTCCAACGAACACCTGCGTGAATATAGGCGACCATTCCGGAAATTTATTGACTCTGCCTCGTATAAATCGGTTCGATAAATGCAGATCTAAACATTGAGTAAAAAAGCAGTACTATTCCAGCCTCTTAAGCAGGCTTTTTTAAAAATTTGAATGGGCATTAAAGAACATTAGCTGTCCGATTTTAAATCCTTTAGTACAAAAAATCTCTTATAGTACACACATTTTCAAACCTTTATATTGGTATGTATTTATTTGAGAGAGTAATAAATATGGGTATAATCTTTGGAGAAAAAATGAGATCGTTACTTTAAGCGCATGATTACGGATAAAATATTGGTCTAAACACAATAGTTTGGGTATATAATTAATCCAAACATTCTCTTTAGGAAACTCAACCACAATTTATTAATATTTATATTTAATTTCTATTTTATATACCAATCGAAAATATAATTTTAAAAATAGTTGAAATTTCAACTTTTATAACCGCCCCGAAAAAACTTCTTTGGAGAAAATATGTACAAAAATTGAGGTTCTATTTGTAGAACACAGCACAATAGATATTCAAAAAAAATTTTATGTAAAAATATTCAATAGTTCTTGAGATATTGTGCCCGCAATATATATAAAAAAAACACATTTTGAGATATAGTGCTTTAAAGATATGGCCATTTTCAATGTTTACGTAAAACAGCTGATAACATTTTCCTTTATAATTATGGGATTTTTTTAACGTTTGTTGTTTTAGATTGTTCAGAAAAGACAGGGGAATAATATATATATATTTCATAAAATCGAAAATTTTCGAGGTTTAACTGTCGCATGTTCTCTTAAAAAGAGGAAACAAATGAAAAAAGCTGCAAATTATCGTTATGTATAGAAAACTATCAATTTTCAAAATTGAAAATCACAAATAGAATAAATATGTATAATTCAAAGCTATCGACAAACATTATGGCTTAATTAGACAAGAGTTATGGTCCTTTAGTATTTACAGAAGAAAAGCAAATTATTTTTCATACCCTTTCTCGAAAGAAACGTTTAAAAACTAGAGTATTTAGCAATTAACTGTCACTCAAAAGTATGATGAAAGTATTATGAAATTTAAATTCCATTCGAATGATCTGGAGATGTTTTCATCAAATGACTGAGCAAGTCAAAAGTATGATGAAAATCTATTATGAAATTTAAATTCCAGTTGAATGATCTAGAGATGTTTTCATTAAATGACTGAGCAAGTCAAGAGTATGATGAAAGTCTATTATGAAATTTAAATTCCATTCGAATGATCTGGAGATGTTGTCATCAAATGACTGAGCAAGTCAAAAGTATGATGAAAGTCTATTATGAAATTTAAATTCCAGTTGAATGATCTAGAGATGTTTTCATTAAATGACTGAGCAAGTCAAGAGTATGATGAAAGTCTATTATGAAATTTAAATTCCATTCGAATGATCTGGAGATGTTGTCATCAAATGACTGAGCAAGTCAAAAGTATGACGAAAGTCTATTATGAAATTTAAATTCCATTTCAAAGATCTGGAGATGTTTTCATTAAATGACTGAGCAAGTCAATTACATGCGACATAAAACTTTGTTGACCGAAACTTACACGTTAACCCTTTCGCAACGAGTTGCCACCACAACACAACAAGCACGTAGCATGAGCTATTAGAAGGGCACACTGGAATGCCGAAACAAAGGTGTTTTATTTTTAGGAAAAATGTATCCCCTGGTTTAAGACCGTGACATATTTGCCCCATCCCTCGTGATCACTGCGCATATGCATCCAAACAGTCTTCAGCGAGTAGTTTTGTAAAGAAAAAATAAAAGCCTTTGCAATTTAAATTTATAAATCATTCAAAATTTCGTTGAAACTACACGATATTTTCCGAAAACAAAGCCTACACACTTGTTAGATGTTAAGTAAGTTGATGCAACACTGTTGAAAAATGCAATGCGACAACTCCGGTAGTTATAATCATGAAGTAGTAAATGAAAACTATGATCATGTGATAGAACGAAAACACATTCTCTAGACTGATGTGAAATACTTCCACTAGCCATTTTTATTCAAAAAATATTTTATAAAGTTCTTTCGTTGTGTGTGAAGGAGACAATGACTTTAACCCATTACATACCAAAACTCCATAATTTCAATTTTTCAGAAAAAAAACATTAATATGAAAACGCTATTTCCGAATTTTTTTAATTAGAACTGATTAATTAACTTTTAATTAGAATTAATTATATTTTAAATTAGAAAAATTATTTTCATTTTATTTGCAACTTTTGTGGTAGTCCGTTCAACATTTAGATGCACCAATCAAAGCTAAGCATTCCACTGTTTAGGTAAAAATATAAATAAAAATTTAAAAAACAGCCCAATTAAATGGGACAATGGTAAATAATGTGTTGATAAGACATCTTTTTATTATAAAATTCTCTAAGAAAACTAATCGGATAATAAAATACTAAATAGCATTTTACGCATGAAAATAATATTCAGATTTGACAGGAGTTTGCTGTTTTATCATGAAATACTTATGACTTTTCTTTTAAATAAATTGATTTCTGAAAAATGACAATGATCAAAAATGAGAAAAAAGCACTATATATTGTATACGATAGAATTCAAAATTAAAGGAATAATAAATTTTATTTATTCAACTCTGTAGAACCGTGTTTTATTACGAAGGACATATTCCTTTATTGCAAGATTATGACTCGATAATTACTGTAGTAAAAGTTAAATTAAGAGGAGCAATTCTCGTGTCATTATTTTTTATGTATGATTGATTTGTTATTTTTTAAACTCAAATAATTTTTTTATAAATGATAGTGGGATAACAATTAACAGGAATCAATTTAACAAGTCGATTTAATCAACCTAAGAAGTTAATTTAAAAATTAGGAACAGGAATAATTTAATCGTAAAGCGAGTTCTGCAAAATGCGATCATTAATTGGAATCGGGATTATTGGAAACTATTTTACGAATTTAAAAGGTCTAAACGTTTATAATAAAGAACTAAAAACTGTTTAAATTAAATGGTTTGAAAAGAGTGGTTAATCGAAATACAAGCTTTACAATGATTGAATAATATGAATCTTATCAACAATACATGATAATTGGTAATTCTAATAAACTGATGGGAAGAAAAATTAAGATTTTCGTAATCTTTCTCATTTATTCTTTTATTTATTATATAAAATAATTATAGCTATAAGGTAATTGGTAATTCTAATAAACTAACTGGAGAAAAATTTAGATTTTCGTTATATTTTTCATTCATTCCTTTATTCATTTATATAATCTACGAGTTACGTTTGCAATGAAAAGAATGGATTCACGTAATTTATTTGCGGAAATACTCACGAAATCCAAAAATATTCTGCGGCAGCATGTTTACTCCACACTTTGTACCGCACATGCAGTGAATTTTTCTGGATTTGCAGCTATTTCTAATAGGTTAAGGATAAGATAAACGTCATCCCGATAAGAAAGATTATCGCGTAATAGCTCCGAACTTTCTTAATGAAAATGAACATCTGTTGGAAGCAACAAATTAGCTTTTCTCACACTTATTTTGTGCTCGGTGTTTGAACGAATAAATGATACGTAATTGGAGTATGATTTATTAACCCCTTGCGGTCGTATGCCTACTGTCAGCCACCACAGCAAAGAACCGTACTGATCTTATATTATACTAATTCAACAAGCTTAGGAGATACATAGAATCCGAAATAATATTTCTCAAATTGCGTTTAAGTGTAATTACGTTTTCTCGCTTCTTAAAATATTTTTAAAATAATGCTCTAAAATGGCGGAAAGAAAGTTATCGAAAGAAAAGTGCCGTGAAATTGAAAGTAGCCTATGAGGGTGGAATACTCCAAAATTAATTATTTTTGCGACACAAGTTTTCGAAAACCAGGGCTTTATATTGGAGATTGCTTTGAAAGATATCGCAGGATGGAGATCTATAAAATATAATTTTTACTTAAAATTAAAACATATTATTGCGTTATAAATATCTGAGGAGTGAAAATGAATTAATAAATTTAGCTTTCCTTCATAATCTTGCATAATTTTAACTGTAAAAAGTTCATAATTTTAACAGTAAAACGTGTTCGTTCAACGAAAATTAATTTCGCTCAGCATGACACCTATATATAAACTTAATACGACCCCAAAGGATTAATTTGGGGATTTAGGGTTTTTCTTAAACTGCTGGTTGCGTCCCCATATGGGGTGTCAAAACGTTTAGAATGCCTTATTCTTTCAGAATCTTGAAAATTTTAGAAAAAATAATTAAGAAGATTGGTTGAACTTAAATATTTTATCGAAGTTTTCTTTAAGATTACATTAAATTTAATTTTCCCACCGAAAATGTTTAAGAAATATTAGAATTTCTAATTCCGGAGTCGCAACATAGCTTTTAGGGTCAAATGGACTAGGATATAATTTTTTTCTTTCCGAAAAGAGATAGAGAGTTTAACCAGCGGGAGTGTTCTCCCCTAAACTTTCTCGTATACTTCCCCAA
>BGPR01008228.1:0-23664 GCA_013235015.1 Araneus ventricosus
TTTGTTTAAGGCTAAGATTTTTTTCTTAATAGTGATGATATTGGATTTACACTATTTAAAGGTTTCTGAAGACTTTAGTTCCGTATCTAATAGTTCAAGATAAAATTTCTTGCAAATTAATGCGTAGTTGCCGGCTGCCTTGTCAATAGGGGTTATAATGAAATGTTGTTGCAGAGTTTCGATGCTTTCCTTTATACTACGTAATTCGTAGGTGTCAATTCTTGCATTGATTAGTCTGTAATTGCTTTTTACAAAGTGTTTAAAGTTGAAATAAATATTCCATTTCCATTCGGTGAAAAACTGCACAGGTGTGTCAAATTTATGAGCTACTTTAAGGCAAAAATTATCAAGGTCATTGAGAAAACTTTTTAGTATGTGTTTTAACGAAATTTTGAAAATAGGACGAAATTTGGTACCTTTTATTCATTATCGACCTTAATTCATAATACTCGAAAACGCATCTTTAAGTCGTTTATTAACGGATTTCAAATTCAAAGATTATTTAACACTTACCGTTTCCACCTTAATTTTTAACTACACTAGTTACACTATTTTTAAATACATTCATTTCCTTTCTTATCATCTTTCATTAATTTTATTTACACCTTAATTTTTAAATACACTCCTTTCCTTTTTATCATCATCCCTTAATTTTTATATACACCTTATATTTTTTTATATTACACACTAATTTTTAAATACACTCCTTTCCTTTTTCCTTCATTTCTTTAATCTTCATCGTTTCCTCAATGCAGTTCGCTTCCATCCTTTTTTTTCCATCGATTTCCTAATCTTCATCGAAACTCCCCCCAACCTCAGAAGTAACTTGATATCTTCGTAAACATCCGGTAACTACATGACGCGTTCAGTTATTCCCTTTGTCGCGTCTCCCGTTGGTAGCATCTCTCAGTTTTAGGTTAGTAATTTCATTTCTTTTATTTGTATTTCATTCAAATTCTTGGTTTATCATAATGTTCGGGGTAAAGGACAGTGTTTTTTAGCTATATGCCAACACTGTTCGCAGAAAACATTATGATTTCACTAATTTTAACGGTTCGTATAGATTTTACTTACCCTGATGAGCATCTATACGCTTTTACCGATTTACTACAGTCTCTCCATTTGATTTTAATATTTTTTGACTTTCATGATTTTGATATATATATATATATATATATATATATATATATATATACTACGAACATAACGCATAAATATATGAATTAAAAATAATGCAATAATACGAACAGAAATTTCAGAATGTTCCTTAAAACAAATAGGAATGAGTTTGAAGCCGAATTCTTCGACTTGGAAATCTAATTACTACACAGCTTTTGCACTGATATTTACGAAAAGAGAAAGAATACCAATGTTAATGTCATTAGATTCAATTTACGGTCATTCCATATTTCAAGTAATATCTATAGAAATACCGTTCTTAATCAATTCCCTTGAAGAGATACCATTTGATGTAACTGAAAGATTCTTTCTAATCGAGTAAAAATTTAAAAAGATATACTTATAAATGGTATTCAGTATATTATAGATAATGATTTTTGCCTCTTTCTGCTTCGCTGCTGGCAACCATCAATGGCACTTATAAGTAGGAAAAAGATTTTCACACTTGTTTAATAGGTTACTAGGGTAGAATGGGAATATAGCTTCCTTGTTAAATTATTTCTTTCTTATTTATTTGTGTATACATTTCTTTGTTTTAATATAGAATTCTTTTATTTTAAGGAGTTTTATAAGGTGGGGAATAGTGGCCTTTATTTTTTATTATCCGTTGGCCCTTTCACAGATAAAAACACCAAATTTTGAATACCAGCTTCCTGAAGTGCAATATTCCACGATGGGTTTCATTAATTTTTTCTGTTTTGCTCATATATAAATCAAATTCTCCAATCAAGCAACGCTTATTTCGGACTGAAGCTCAAATTTCATTGATAACTTCACAAAATCATTTGGTTTTTATTTTTAGTGAAAATTCGTTTTAAGAAAAAGGGAGATACACGAAAATAATATCAACACATTTTGATACTGATAAATACAAAAAGTTATAAATGCATAAATAATTATTGTTCGGACAGAATAAGTAGTGTCCATAACGGGATTCAAGATGTAGTAAAGTGCAGTGGTGTCTGAGTTACAACATGTGACCAGTGGCGGCTCGTCCATAAGAGCTGCAGTCCCCCCCTGAAATTATTTTAAAAGATTGTATTTATTTAAAATTCTAAATGGTTTACTTTTCCACTTTGAGAATTCAGTGATCAACGAAAATGGCAAAAAAGTAACAAAACATGTGAAAGGAAGACGGAAAATCACTCATTGAATTAAGAGAGAGACAGACCAGAGCTGCAAAAAGTTTTGCCCCTCCCCAGAATCCGAAATTAAAGCAATGATCAACACGAAGCGGAAGAAAAGCAACCCTTTCTCGGCTTAAAATTGCATTCATTTGAGCTGCATTTTTCCCAGCTCACGATTGGCGAGACTTCCTCATTTGGCTTTTTTCGCTTTTTCTGAGTGGTTAAGTATTTTTTTTTAAAATCCAATTCTGGAGGAGTTGTAATTTTTTGCTTCTTTGTGTTTTTGCGCGTGCTAATTACGAATCTGAGGTTTGCCACCAATAATTTTTTTTTTTTGGAATTTTAGTTATAGCACGAAAAACACGAAAAAAATTTCCCAAAATATTTTGATTATAATTCAAAAATTATCAATTTTTAGCATATCATCATTATATACCAAAATAATCAGCAGAAAATTAACTACAACTTAGGTCTATACAACTTTTGCAGCATTGCTTGTTTTTGAGCTGATGAGCCTCCACTGCATGTGGCTGAGATTTCTTGTAAATCAATTTTTATGGTGTAGTGAACGAATGGTATCAATGCATTAAAATTAAGATAATAATGATAAATTATAAAGATAAAATTAAGATAATAATTCCCTAAAGGTTTGCTTATAATTAAAAAATTATCAATTTTTAGCACATCATGATTATATACCAAAATAATCAGCACAGAATTAACTACAACTTTTTCAGCACTGCTTGTTTCCGAGCTGACGAGCCTCCACTGCATGTGACTGAGATTTCTTGTAAATCCTTTCTTATGGTGCAGTGAACGAATGGCATAAATGCATTGAAATTAAGATTGTAAGTGATTTAGATCTTACCGACGAATCCAAAGATGGCGTCCACACGTTAAGAAACAGGCAATCTTCGCTCCCCTCGTAAAATTTTGTGTAAGGGTTCAGCTGAAAGCATTTGGAACCAAAAGTGAATGCCTCCTGCGTCTGGTGCTCGTCGCACCAGGCGCTGTCCACCCACAAAGGCACGGGCTTCCTCCACCTCCTCGTTCCAACAGGTGGTGTGGCATATGCAATGCCCTGCAATATAAAGCAAAATACTATGCATTCTACAATAAATGTTATTTGTTATAAATGAATCTGTGACTTAAAATACTATTTTAAAAACATATATTCATCTGGTCATTGGTGCATATAGTATTTTTAGAAATTAATTCAATATGATAACTGATGACAGCTTTAAACGACTTTAAGAAGGTTAATAAAATATCTATATTTGTGGTTGGTACAAGAAATTTTCAACATTCTTATGGCAGCATGGTGACATTATGTCTTATGAAAGCATGAAAAATGGTGAATAATTGATATAGATATTTCTGTCTTCTTGCTAACTTGTATTTTAAAAACTTCAGATAATGAAGCAAATATTTTTTTCATATATTTCTTTCGAATATTATTTTGAGATATCAATACGAGTTGAATCTTTCCGTTCACAGAAAGCTATCAATTATGGTTATATACTGAAAAAAGTTTGATTTAAAACATTAAGCACATTTTGACCATCTGATATGTGAATAATAGGAAATGAATATGCTTTCATAAGAATGAAATTAAAACTGGTTCTTTTTTCTTTATATTGACAGTTTTATTTTACGCCAAAAATATGAAATATCCATAAAGATGGTTTTCATTAATTTTATATCAGAAACCAATCAACTATTTATCGATAAACTCGAAAGTGAGATTGAGAAAAATCACTGAAAATGTCAAAAGAAACTTTTTCAATGAATTTGCTGACTAAAAACTGATACTTTCCTTAAGGTTTACACAAAATATTTGATACTTTTTTTACCTTTCACGCTGTGAGCAAAGAGTTTTTGCAAGCTTCCAAACACCTTGTCTCAACTATTTTGCATAACACTTACCGTTAAAAAAATTCGCACTTTGACTTATCATATTTTGGTTCCACTCTTAAAAAGCCAGCCACTCCTCTTAGTAAATATATCCCTCGTTATAGAATTCAAATGAGGTAATAGAAAGAAGTTTACGAACGCAATTTAATCCGCCTACATCATATTTACAAAGCGCTTTACTTCTTCAAAATCTCATGGAAGGCTTTAATGCAAAAACACCCTGTCTCAAATTGAAACCCACCGAGAGACAAGTATAGAAATTTATGAAGATCGTAGCAGAAGAATTTTATTTGTGGCGATACTAAAGTTGATACATGTTTCTCATTGGATAAGGATGATATTCTGATAGAAAGGAAGAAATTCTTGCCATTAAATATTTCATACTTCAAGCACAAATTAAAAGAACTAGAGCTCCCGGTTTGAGGCTAAATTTACGATCATCGATCCCTGTTTTCTGTTGGCAGATTTATTATCCATTAGCTGTATTTTTTACAAACAAGGATGATTTCTCTCAACTCCACTTGAAAAAAAACACTTATCAATGTGGTTGAAAACCTGATTAACTCCAAAACTGAAATGTAGAATATTCAATGAATCTCCTTACTAAAAACTTGTTACTTTCCTAGAATTATTCCAAATATTTTTACTTTTTATCTTTTACCTTAAAAAAAATCTTTTCGTAGGCATTGCAACAAATTGTTTAAATTATTTTGCACATCACTGAACGATAAAAGAGATGTGCATCTCAGCTTAACAAATTTTAGTTCCACTCTCAAAAAGCCAACTACTTCTTTTAGTACACATAAGCCTCGTTATGGTATTCAAATGAGGTAATAGAAAGAAGCTTACGGACGCAATTCAACCCGCCGACATCATATTTATAAAGAGCTTTACTTCTTCAACATCTCATGGAAGGCTTTAATGCAAAAACACCCTGTCTCAAATTGAAACCCACCGAGAGACAAGTATAGAAATTTATGAAGATCGTAGCAGAAGAATTTTATTTGTGGCGATACTAAAGTTGATACATGTTTCTCATTGGATAAGAATGATATTCTGATAGGAAGGAAGAAATTCTTGCCATTAAATATTTCATACTTCAAGCACAAATTAAAAGAACTGGAGCTCCCGGTTTGAGGATAAATTTACGATCATCGATCCCTGTTTTCTGTTGGCATATTTACTATCCGTTAGCTGTATTTTTTACAAACAAAGATGATTTCTATCAACTCTAATTGAAAAAAACCACTTATATGGGTTGGTTGGAAACATGATTAACTCCAAAACTAAAATGTAGAATATGCAATGAATCTGCTCACTAAAAACTCGTTACTTTCCTTGAATTATTCCTAATATTTTCACTTTTTATCTTTTACCTTAAAAAAATCTTTTCGTAGGCATTGCAACAACTTGTTAAAACTATTTTGCACATCACTCACCGATAAAAAAGATGTGCATCTCAGCTTATCATATTTTAGTTCCCCACTCAAAAAGCCAACTACTCCTTCTAGTACACATAAGCCTCGTTATGGTATTCAAATGAGGTAATGGAAAGAAGCTTACGGACGCAATTTAACAAGCCGACATCATATTTGCGAAGAGCTTTACATCTTCAACATCTCATGGAAGGGCTCTAATGCAAAAACACCCTGTCCCAAATTGAAACCCATCGAGAGTCAAGTGCATATATTTAGGAACACCGTAGCAGAAGAATTTTATTTGTGGTGATATTAGAGGAGATATCTGTTTCACATTGCAGAAGAATGATACCCTGATAAAAAGGGAACAAGTTCTCGCCATTAAATATTTCATACTTTAGGGCTGAAGCGGAGCTACTGGCGTTCCCAATTTGCCACTAAATTTAACATCCTCTCTTACGCAGAGCCCCTGGAGGGTGTGTAGTAATACTCTAGATATTGCAGAAGGATTCGGGGAAATTCTCGATGGAATGAGTTCCATCGGCGATGTTTTGTTTGTTTACTTTCTTTTTCTTTGCTCCCTCACGCCGATGGAGAAATGTGAGAGAATGGGAGTAAAAAAAGGGGGGCGTATACAAATTTTTCTTCTTTACATTATGATACAAAACCCAACTTTTTATCAAAGAAAGAAAGCATAGAAATATTAAATATCTGCAGTGCTTTCATTATGATTTTAGCACTATAATTCTCATAATAAAAATATTATCTTCACTTGAAAAGAAGAATAAAATTCTTTGCATGGATCGTACCGTTTAACACATTCATTCTTCTTCTATTAATCAAACATAAGAAGAATGGATGTGTTTTCAGGGTTCCCTTCCCATCCGGATATTTGATACCGAATTTGATACAGATCTACACCTCTAGTGTACAACCTATATACCAGGTATGTATGTAAGCTATATATCAGGTATATATTCTAATCAAACAGAAGAAGAATGAATGTATTTTCAGGGTTCCCTTCCCATCCGGATATTTGATACCGAATTTGATACAGATCTACAACTCTAGTGTACAACCTATATACCAGGTATATAGGTATATACCAGGTATATATGTAACCTATATACCAGGTATATATTCTAATCAAACAGAAGAAGAATGAATGTATTTTCAGGGTTCCCTTCCCATCCGGATATTTGATACAGATCTACACCTCTAGTGAACAGCCTATATACCAGGTATATCGGTATATACCAGGTATATATGTAACCTATATACCAGGTATATATTCTAATCAAACAGAAGAAGAATGAATGTATTTTCAGGGTTCCCTTCCCATCCGGATATTTGATACAGATCTACACCTCTAGTGAACAGCCTATATACCAGGTATATCGGTATATACCAGGTATATATGTAACCTGTATACCAGGTATATATTCTAATCAAACAGAAGAAGAATGAATGTATTTTCAGGGTTCCCTCCCCATCCGGATATTTGATACCGAATTTGATACAGATCTACACCACTAGTGTACAACCTATATACCAGGTTTAATTCATCAGCTTTGAGGTTATAGTGTTGACATACATACAATCAGATATAATTTCAAAATTGGTTCCGGAAAAATCAGAAACATCAAGAAGAAACGTTCTAGACGCTTAATATTATGAAGATACAAATGCTTTCTTTCTGGCATTCTTTAACAATTACTACAATAGTTTCCTTTTTTTAAAAAATTTTTACATAATCTGTACGCAAAACATTAAAAAGGAATATTTAGATTTTAATAAGTATTGCATTGTTAGAAAATAAACTGAGCGATATCCCATGTCGTTCAGAGAAAAATTAGGAGTCGACTTATAGCCCTTTCATTGACGAGTATTTCAAAGTTATTTGGTATGTTAAATAATTTCAGATATTCAATAGTTATTATTCCTTTCTTGGACACGGAAATCTCTTAAGCAATGCACTAATTACTGAACAACTTTTAGACAATTTTAATATAGAGCAATGTTTGCAATCCACTATATTAATTGTATGTTATGTTGTTCCATGTTGAGAACTTAATAAAAATATTAAATAATTTAAAGCACAATATTTAATTCAAATCCTTTTAAAATCATTGGAAGTGCAAAAAACAAATCTTGAAAATAATATTTAACTTATATTTTTGCAATTTTTTGATTGATTTATATTAAAGCAAATTTGTGGATGTCACCGTTTTCAACCGTCAAATACATATGAGTCTCTGAACTTCAGATAAGACTATTTTATCGGAAATATTTCATGAAGCAAACATTTAGCGAAACTACAGAAAGTCATTTCTTTTAACATTCACAACTTGTTTGGTGAGAATACAGCAGATTTTACTTTGAAGTCAGCTGAAATCTGTCAAAGCCTCACATTAGCACATGTTACTGTAAACAGAAATCTCATGGTATTTGTATTAGGAAGAGACTTTCCGTTAAATATTTATTCTAACTCTGAAAAATGAATTTACTGTGAAAATACATTGCGATTTCAAATAATTTGAGTTTATACATCCGAAATCTTTGACAAAATGTCAATAATAAATGAATATTTTTATAAAATGTTTTCGGAAAAATATTGACCTGTCTCTTTGTGTATTATAGTTACATAAATGTTTGGAGAGAATATTAGCTTAAGAAAAAAAACAAAAATTTGTCTTTATAAATACATTGACTTATGGAGACGATATAAAATATCCTGGAATCATTCTATTCTATTAAACATTAATGACTACTTCTTAAATACATTTTCAGTTTGAATTTCTATCAAATTGCCAAAGTTCTTAACAAAATAAAATTTCGTAAAATCATATTACGTCTTTTGACTATTAAGTCTATTTTATAAGATGCTGAGGAGAGAGTTTGTCATAAACGAGTACATTAAACTGTTCACTGGTTTCCAAAAATTAAGAAAGAATCAGGAATTTGCGATTGTGAAATTTTCATACGTTTAAATTTAATGAAATTTGAAAAAAGCAATAATATCATCGTGCTTTACGTATTAGGTAGGAAAGTAAAACAATAGGGCAGCAAAAAATACATAAAATGAAGGAATACGAAAAAAAACACCTAGTATCTTAGTGCAATCTGGAATAAGGATCAATTTAGAGTGCGATCAACTCTAACAGCTATACAACTACGAATGATGGCTTTGATTCGATGAATAATGAAACTGTTGTGTTTATTAACTCAGTTGGAAGTAACACCCACTGCTGTCTCGAAGCAACTCGAACACCCTAGAAGCTGCGGGGGATGGGGAAAGAGCACAATATGTCTCCCTAGTACCCACATAGCAATTTTAGTCTGCATCAAACTTGCAGCAGTCTTGCACTGCAAATCTGCAAGCTTGCAGCAAGGTTGACACGACAAGAGTGCAAGTGTGAAACAAGCTTGCAGCAAGTTAACTCAAGCTTCGAAGTCACCGCGCGACGAACTTGCAGCAAGCTTACCACGTCAAACTCATTGCAAACATAGCAAAAACAGAGTACAAACAAAACCTCGGATTAGAACTTGCAGCCTAGCGCTTGCTAAGCGGATGCTCTAACCACTCGGCCAGATACTCACTGTAAATCTTTTTCTATAACGAATAAGATTGCAAAAATGTTGCCTGGTGCACACCAGATCAAAAATCTTCTTGAGAACTTTGGAAACCAAATCTGGTCTCATCATCGGCTTCCATTCACGTTGCTAATTAAATCTTTGATTTCAATGGCGTGATGCGAGAGGTACACACACCGCTGGACGTCTTATATACAACCTTGCATTCACTAAGCATTCTGATCTGGATACCAGACTTTCAGTGGCCGCTAAAAGAGAAGATCTTAGCAGGATTTGTGTAGTTATTCTGCATCTTCTTACAGTTAACTGAAAATAGAGGCCTTCTCAGGCACTTGTTTCTCTAGGTGTTCCTCGACGGTACATTCTAAAAGCTGATTCAGTTCCTAGAAATGCAGTACACAGTTTTTGAGTTAAAGAAGGGTTCGCGTTCAATCACCTTGCTACATAAGATTAATTCTACCCCGCTTCCATTCGTCCAATTGTATTCCATAGTAATTCTTCTGATAAATGATATTGAATATTCATATCTAATTTGCGGCTACGTTAAAATTTCATTGCGTATTTTCTACGTTCAGAAACTACAGACGTCTTTCAATCATTTTTCGGTCACGTGCCCCATGACGTTTAGACGCTACACTTATTTCCATATCATATTCTGATGCAACATTACTTTTGACTTGCACTGCATGATTTGTAAGAAAAATAGTTTTTTTCTTAGGTGTAATAGCGTTTTTTTCTGGTTTTTATTAATTTTTGCAAACCAGTTTACTTAAATGAAATATCATATTCTCTGATTGAAATTGTATTTAATAAACAAAGAGCGTTTGTTCTCAGCATCTTATTTTGCATATTCAGGCCGAATTTTTCATCTGATGGGGAAAACAGGTATATTTTAGGTTCTATCAAATAAACAAATGAACACCAATTTTGTCACGATTTCAGGTCCCTTTTCTGATGTACCGCTAAAAGCATCATCTTTCAGAATTAACGAACGCAATTCGTGGTGTTTGAGAGAAATCCAGTTTCGCAAAGCTCTTAGTTATAATGCGTAAACAGGTCAGGATGTCGTATTCATCATTTTAAAAAACTTTAATAATACACATTTACCTTTGCTTTGCCGTCTCTTTGGCTTCAAATGCATAAAATCCATCGATGCATCATAAGATATTTGTATAACTCCATCCTACTTTCGACACTCATTTGTTTTAGAATCATCTATTTATGCTCAAAGTTTGCTGCAACTCTTTAAATCTCACCCTATCTAATTTGGCAAATATACTACAGCCATTCGTTTCAGAGATAATTTTGTCCAAGTGCCATGAGAGTTAAATTTACGTTCTTATTTAAAAGTCACGGTCGAACAAAATAAAAACTTATAATTTTACTACCTATTCTTTGTCCTTTAATAACTCCAAAAGCATTTAATTCTTTTGCGCAATTCGGTATTGATTTGTTGGTATTATGGACGTTAATCGAAGAGAAAATAAATTCGAATACAGAATACATTGTTCCTGTAGAAATTAAATTTTTCTACATCAGCACCAAAGTGTTTCTTTTTCTTTGAAAGCCAAGAATCCTTTAATAACTTCAAAAGCATTTTTTTGCGCAATTCGATATTCATTTGTTGGTTTTATGGTTATTATTCAAAGAGAAAATAAACTAGAATAAAGAATACAGTGCTCCTGCAGAAATTACATTTTTCTATATCCGTACCGAAGTGTCTCTGTTTCTAGGACAGCTGAGAATCCTTTAATAACTCAAAAACCATTATATTTTTTTGCACAATTCGGTATTTATTTTTTGGAATTATGGAATTTTCCAAAGAGAAAATAAACTAGAATAAAGAATACAGTGTTCATGCAGAAATTAAAATTTTCTACATCAGCATCGAAGTGTCTCTGATTCTAGAAAAGCTGAGAATCTGATAGAAGTCTTCAAAATATTCGGTTTTTCTTCACTTTCTGACCTGCCACTGTCTTTTAATGTATAATAAGGCATAAAACACAACAGTGGAGAGGCTTTTTAAAATTCACCACATCGTTTTAAAATATCTTGTAGTATTCTTGTTCATTTTCAATCGCATTTCTTTAAAGTTGCTATATATAGATAGATAGATATACGAGGCAAAGTGGAATATTTGGGTAGACTCCACAATTTTTCTTATTCATGAAGATGAATGCTGGACATTACTCACCTTAAAAGCGAAGGCGCCGTCCTCTGCCTTCCCGATGACATGACCACAGCTGGTTTTGACTGCGACCTGCCTGTGCGTGTTGGAGAACTCTTGGGCCCCGGATAGAGGGTCGATATTTAGGAAGGAATCGTCATTTGGCACTTTTCTGAAACGGAAATTTGCAAGTCTGAGTCATACAGGAAAAGAATAAAATCACTACTCAAAGAATTCATAATAATTTTCATTCGATATCATGAAAAAGCATTCAGAACTGAGAACATGAAGAAAAACTATCCATTATACTTTAATAAATTTTACGGTACCAACTTAAATTTTCTTATGTAACAGCAGAAAAGAAATAAACAGCATACAGAACGGTCTCAAAGCTAATTTTTCCTTTTGTCTGTGAAATATTCATTAACTCTTCAATCCCGAGGCGACAATTTTCTTCTAGATCCTTTAAAATCGGGCCTTTTTGTTAGGATACACCATAAATTGGACTCTCTCAACCTGGGTGTTCCTTTACCCCCTGCTATAACCTTCCCTTAAGGCGCACGGAAATATGCTGTGGTTGGCAAAGATAATTGGACTCCCTACCGCGCTTATCTCCGAAGAGATATGAGAACGTCACCTCCCCTCGAAAGAAGTCAACCTCCTCAGCCCGGCCTTCGCCGCTAAGGACACTGGTATAAGTATAATCTTTCTTTAAAATTATGTTTACGCAGATTTGTTTTTCGAATTACCGTAATTTTCATAATATTCACTGAAGGTACTCATGTATTTAATCATATTATTTGTTTTTCGAATTACCGTAATTTCCATAATATGGACTGAAGGAATTCATGTATTTAATCATATTATTTATTTTTCGAATTACCCTAATTTCCATAATATTGACTGAAGGAACTCATGTATTTAATCGTATTATGTGTTTTTCGAATTACCGTAATTTCCATAATATTGACAGAAGGAACTCGTGCATTTAATTATATTTGTTTTTCGAATTACCGTAATTTCCATAATATGGACTGAAGGAATTCATGTATTTATTCATATTATTTATTTTTCGAATTACCGTAATTTCCATAATATGCACTGAATGAAGTCGTGTATTTAATCATATCATTTGTTTTCCGAATTACCGTAATTTCCACAATATTAACTGAAGGAACTCATGTATTTAATCATGTCATTTGTTTTCCGAATTACCGTAATTTTCATAATATTGACTGAAGGAACTCATGTATTTAGTCATATTATTTCACCAAGATTAATGAATTGTGGTAATGACATTCACCACATATTACAATTCTAGATAAAACTACATCACAGAAATAAATTGCAGAAAATATATTGCCGCACAAAGAAACCTACCCAGTGGTCTCTGTAGCTCAATTGGTAGAGCAATGAACTGCAAATCTATTTGTCCGCCGTTTGAATTCCGCCCACAGCAGTTTAACCCAAGGACAAATATTTTCTTTATTGTTTATTTATGTTCTGGGCAATTCTAGATCTTTCTTCATACTAGAAGATTTGTACCCGTCTACGACGTGCTTTTAGCTTGCCAGCAATATCTCAAATCTGATTGTCACAGATTTATTAACGAAAGTTGTAGCAGAAAATTTCATGCACATTGGCAAAGTGCTTAAGAAATAAAAAAAAGAGCGTGAAAAACAGAAATGATGAATCAATTGGCACTAATTTTCGTTTTGCAAAACATATAAATATTCAATTCCAAAATTAAGCAAGAAAAAGAAACAACCTTTTTAACAAAAACGTAAGTAAAGATCTCCGAGAAGTGGAAAAATTAATTAATTCTAGTATAACTTCTATTTTATATTAACGGAGTTCTGCGTCGATTAATCAACATAAAATAAAAAAAGAAAAGAAACTTCTAAACTGAACTGAAAAAAACCCTGTAAAAACTCCTATTTGATATTAAATCATCACAGAATCTAAGCAGTATCCTCTGGTGTGTAAGCTAATTTAGAGACAGACTGTCTGAATATTTTTGGCACATAGCCAAACCAAACCTCGTGACCGTTACCGATTTTTCTGGCCTTTTCTATAATAGATTCGAGTTGGAAGATTCTCGAATATTCTGTATGTGTATAAATGCTGATTCCCAAACGTTGTAAACAAATTCTCTGTCCCCTTATGTTATGAGTTGCTTCAAGTTAAAAGTCTGTTTTATTGAAAAACCATACTCCGTAATTATTAGCATCGTCGTTACAATATTGAGTAATAATATGAAATAAGGGAACTTTTGTTTTGTCCAAAGCTATTATAGATTTGTCTGTAAGCTGTGTCAAGAATTTTATACAGAATAAATTTAAACTGTAAACAATTTAATACCCATTTTTATTTATGAAATGCATAACAATTAATTATTTTTACTTCAAAATTTATAAATATATAGTAAATAGATTTGTTTTATGCTAGAGAAAAAAATCAGTGAGGAGTCAGGATAACTGATTTCTTAAAATAAATCAAATTATTTACAGATAATCTATCTTGATTTGACATACGGAGCGTCAAGCAAGTTTTTAAAGTAGAATTTTTAGACTATAGTTTAAAAAATAAATCCGAAAGTATTTATTAATCGAAAAAAGATTTGGTTCAGATCAACCTATTCATTGGTTTTGCAGTGAAACCGCACATTGAGCATATTTTTACTGCGGATGGGCGAAACGTAGTGTGATTCTTCTTTCATAACTTAAGAGCCAGACATATAGGCCAACTTATATAAAAATTCCAGTTCAATACCGTTAGTATTGACAAAGATATCTGTATTGCAAGAGTTAAATTGCTTTTGATATCTAGGAGAAATACAATGATGAGAGTTCTTGCACAAATTGATATTTTCTAAAATTGAATCTTCGAAAGTAATATTTAAATTTATGAAGATTGAATATTCTAAATACTCACGTATACTTTTAAATTAAGTATGTAATTTAAATTGCATTTCGATGATGACTTATTCGGAGGGAAAATAGCCCATTACCTTTCATTCGCTTCATTGAGAAACCACAAATTTCCTAAAAATAAAAAAAAATTCTAAATTATTTTCCTTTGCATATTTGTGATCAGCTACATGTGTTTACTACTATTTTTAGAAGTAAATTTAGTAATTTTCAAACCGAATCATGTAGTGAACTTTGAAGGCTTTAAAATACAATGAACTTTCATGCAAGGCGGAGGGTACCTTCCACGTAATAGGAAATTGCGTTATACAGGACAACCATTATTGGGCTAATTGAAGTATTATTATTGCCACTGAAAAGCTACTTTCTAAGACTGTCAGCTTCCCTTCTCATATATAAACAAGTAAGTGGATGTAAGTGCTTTTTCTAAAAAAAGAAGCAAAAGCTGAGAAATTTTTAAATTTTTCTTACACATAATACAGGACGCGTATCTATCACGTGGCATGAGAAATAGTCAAAATCTTTTCATCGCATTATACAAATTCTCGTTGTACAGAAGCACGTTATCCACTGTACAACATTTTAACCCTTTCTAAGGCCATAGTGAGTACACTTACCACTAATTCATCAATTTTTAAATGCAATTTTTAAGGTAGGCATAAGTTCTCGCCAAATGTTTCGATAACACAAAAACCTAGATGGATAAAGGAGTGTTTTGACTAGATATTTAATTTTTATTTAATTAAATTAATTAAGAAAAAATAATTGTCACCCAATAAGCTAAATGAATTTCTTTTCTTAAATTAATCTCAATCCCAAAATTAGTTTATTCTACGATCACTAGAAAAATATTGCCCTTTTAAAGAGTTAAAAAATAAATCAGAAGATATTTATCTGTCGAACAAAGAAATGGCTACATTTAAATATTTACAAGTAAAATGAACGTTCAAAGTAATTGATTGCAATGGAAGATTTCCAAAAAAATATTAAAAATCTAACTAGATTGACCAATTCCTGGCCAAGAAGTGCATTCACTTTCCACTGCCAATAATTATAAAAAAAAATGACACAAGTAATATTACTGTAAATTTTTAATGAAAACTGTTTTGGGAAAGTGGTAGAAGTAATTTTTCTACAATATTTATAATACATACTCCTAAAGGAAAGAGAAAGAAAGTGAAAAATTATGGATAATTAGCATTCTCCATAAAGGCATTTTTCTTATTATCTAATCCCTATGCCAAGAATGAAACAGACCAGAATATAGATATTCATTTTCTTAATTGCATAATTATTAATTGATTTAAAGCATAATCTATTATAATTTCTTCAGAACGTCCTTCTGTTTTGAAAGAACATGAAAAAATCATGAGAAAAAAAAGACAACGGGAATATAAAGTCATCGTGGATCAGAATCCCTTGCTGTTAAGCCATTAATGTGTCTAACGAGATACTCAGCTAAATATTTAGAATTTCCAGACAGTCACTAGACAAAAGTACACTTATCATTAAACAAGCTTCAAAGTCGGTCTCATACATATGATGATTCATCTACCGAGAAAAGTAGTGGACTTTGATTGAGTTCGTAAACAATACAATTGTTCTTACAGGAGTTATCTGCTTTTTAGTTGGTACAAGTTTGCGTCCCGTATGATTAATTCTGGTCTTGTAAATATCTGCTAATTATCGAAGAGATCCATTTATTTCAAACACATGAACAAGAATTAGTTCAATTAAGGTTGATGTTATTTGTCTGAATTCAGAACTGCTTTAGTTGTTCTTTCAGGATTTTCTACCAAGATCCGCCGTGTTTCACCTTCTTCAAATAGAGTTTCATCAACTAACTCTTCTTTAGAATTGAACTTTTTAAAACTCTGTGCGGCCAATTTTTCTGTTTTTGTGTACCTGTTTTATTTTATTTTTTATTATTACATTAATTATTTTTTCATCTTTACCTTTCATTTTTTTTTATTTTTGGATTCGATTTTTTTACTCGTCTTTACAGTATTTCCATTGCATTTAGTTTTTGCTATTGTGCAGTTATTTCATGCACAATTGTGTAATTTTGTGTTTTTCCAAAGCTTTATTTATCAACATGCTCTGTGTTACCAAAAAAATTTTATAATATATCGCACATTAGAAATCATTCCTAATGGAATAGCTCCTGTTAACATTTGTAAACTTCTTGCGTTTTTTAATTAGGCAACAGTGTAAGGGATTTGGCAAGATTTAAGAGAGGTCACCCCCCTCAGGTGTTGGATTTTTCTTCCACATCATGTCCGTGACATTGCTTAAATAACCTTAAGATTATAGTTGCAGGGGCATGGAGCGCAGGGCTTGCCTTAACTATTGCGGGACCCTATTGGAAATAATTTCAGTTAGCCGTATTTTCCGATCCCTAAATGGAAATTGAATTTTTTTGGCAGTAAATCGCCAGATGTGGTAACCCAATGGCGGACGGTAACATTGTAAATATGGTATCATGGCGGACGTTTGACGAGTTTTTCATGATTTGGCGCCAACTTGGCGAGGGATGTATCTTACACTTTGGTCTTACCCCCAAAGTTTGTAAAACCATAGCAGTTATATACGTTTTAAAAAAAGAGAGATTCGAATCTCTTGTCCGAAACATCGTGCAAGATAATTAATACAGCATGATAATGTTTCAGACTTGATTCGACTGTCCTTTCAAAATTTATACAATTATAGCAAAGATAACGTGAACATTTACAAATGCACACAAAATGTTTTTAATATATCGTCGCAACGAGCGTGTAATAAAAAATACCGTCGTAATGTACATTTTAAAAAATTAATTAAAATTGAAGAAAAAAATGTATAGTAATAAAGTTGGCACCACACAAAAACTGTTTTTTTTTTCCTTCTGAAGGTTGTAAGAATGGTTATTGTGCGATAATATGCTCCGAAGTTATTGAACAAATCAATTAAAATATCAATTTTGTTTTTAATTAATTTCAAATCTAATTAAATTTTGAAAAATTATTTCGAGTACATTCTCTGTAGTACACTAGCGCGGGGCCCTATTAGCAGCAATTGGTCCAATCGGCTAAAGGCCGGCCCTGATGGAGTGGTATTATGTTATGTCATGTGAAAGAAAGAAAAAATTATTTCAGTTAAGTACTCATTTTGTGGTAGCAATTTTTTAAGAGCAAGATTTTTAAAAATACGGAAATTGTGTTTCCGGGAAAAATTTAAATAAACAGTGTAATATATGTAATTATACGCCAGATGGCGCTACCTAACTCCCTCGACTCGGATGACTCTTACTCATTGTGTGGGAAGACGCTCGAATATGTCCCGTATTGTTGCACTGCCAAAATGCTTGCTTTTTCCTTAACAATTTGCAAATAACTGTATATAATCACTTAACTTCCATTAAAATAATTAGTTATCATTCATAGAGCCCTTTTTTATCTTTTTCTGAAATGCTTGCTTTTGGATTAAGGTGACGGGAAACTCGGGTAATATTTACCAAAAGAAGTGTGAGCTATTAAACATTTATTATTTTCGTGTTATAAAATCTTCATAATATTATATTTTATTTTGCATTTAAATTGGAATTTCTTATGCTAATTTCTGTCTAATTCTCAATTATCTAATCAAAAGAAGTTAGTGGATATTTTTTTTTAAAAAAAGATCTAAATTTCTATTCCCAGTTACACTAATGTTTAATTTTAAACGGTGAAGAACAAATTGCTGACAAATTGGCTAATGTAAAATTTAATCAATACTCATGACGTCACAATCACACAATAAACGCAATAAAATAACATCAATTTACAGATGATTCAGGTCTCTATAATCCAAAAGTGCAAAGGATTGGTGAGGCACATATGTTCAAATTCATTATATTGGGAAATATAAGCAAAACTGAGCTAGAAATTTCATTATCTTTGTGTAAATTGTTTATTAATTCCTCTACATCTCTACTCATTTATTTATTCTGAATATTTAAACTGTGTTTTATTAAATTAGGATGTTTTCATACGTGTTTTTACTGATGCATTCTGAAGCGTTTTGTTTGTTTTTGTCATAAATTTTCATTTAGCAGTGTAAATGATTTACCCTTCAAGGAAAGGAAAACGAGTTATACAATAATTAGGACGATAGGAAATGGGTTTTGAAAGTATCAAAAGCAAAATAATAATAATATACAAATAAATAAGAATTATATTTCATTCTAACAAATTCTTCAAAGAACGAGCAGTTTTATGTACTTAAATTTCAATGGGGAAACACATTCATTCCTAATTTCCTGTCTTATTAAAATCCATAAATTTATTTCATACATAATTGGTAAATATTATATGGATGTAAAAAATTTGATGTTTTGAATATTACATACAATATTAGCTCAAGATCTAAAATAAGCAATTAAATGTGATTTTACGTCATTTCATGTTCATGTTATTTCTATTCATTTATATTATTCCATGAATAATTCATTCATATTACTTTATGAACCCAGCATTTATACAAAAGAAAATCTTGCCTTCTATTTAATACTAGCCGCCTTCGAAGACCGGCTTGTTCGCCTGGAATATGATTCCAGTTGAATCTTGCATCATTTTATAATCATGGTTCTCTTAACAAATAATTTTAAACTTCAGATTGTGGTAGATATTTAGCCTATGTTCTTTCATTGGCCTTCCATCCGTTTGGTTCATTGTTTACACAAATGTTCCTACTGGAGTCAAATAACTGATTATGCCATGTAACATCAAATTGTAACTTGTTGAAGCCGTCTTCACTTTCTTATTCCTCTTGCAAAATATACATTTGATTTCAACATTAAAATTCTGCAACAAATTTTGTGGCCAGTGGAATGTGTGCTGAATTAAAATATGCTTTTAAAAGTATGAGAACATAGCAGACGTAATCATTCAGCTTACTGGATATATTTCTTCATATACCTAATATCTCAGGAAGCTTGGTTTACAGATTCCACAAAAATTTTGATGAAATAAAATATGAAAACAAAAAGTATTAAGACATTACCTCATCTTTCAACAGTGACAGAGAATCACTCAATTATATCTTTGTTTAAACAACGGAAACGCTTTGAGCTGCGTTGGAACAATGAAAAGTGTTGATGTAAATTATGCCAAAAAATATTTTTTTAGAAATTTATTAAAATTCTAGAAACATTGTACGGCAACTTAATTGATATCCTGGGAAAGGTAAGTTTTTGCACATTCAGATGACGTAAAAATGGTTTTTCTGCTGCAATAGTTTCAGAAGTTATTAAGGAAAACGTCAAAATTACGCTTATTTTTAATTAATTAAAATTCTAATTATAAATTTTGAAAAACGGTTCCGAGGTGCACATACCCACCCACCAAAGAATATTCTTGCCAAATTTCGTAGCTATGCGTCTAGTGGTCTGTCCTGTAGAGCGCCAACGCACAGACTAACAGACAGACATTCTCCTTTATTATTAGTAAAGATGAAAAAATAATGGTTAATGAAACAAATAAATGATTTCAATGTACATTTTCTTATAATATTCTTCTCCTATATTTATCTTACTAAAATTATTTTATGAAAAAGGAACCATATTTTTATTCTATAAAGAACAAATAAGAAATATCCAAACTGATAAAAGGATTCAACAACATTTTTTTATCACATTCAATATACTTAAACAAGGAGTAAAACATTTAATCCCGAAAAAAATTCTCAGTCTCTTATTGCATTCTGAAAAGAATCTTTATATAATAAGAGTGAAATAAAAAGCATTAAAGAGTTGAAAAAATAAAAAAAAAATCTAGTTCATATATAGCCACATTTGTTCTCAGTAACTGCGTTAATCAACATTCACGATCATTAAAATGATAGTTTTTTTTTTACCCCGAATACGCTTCGCTGGCTCTTATATAAAGCCATCGCATGCACTAGACATCGTTTATTATGTATGTGGCCATACTTTTTAAGGATCTTTAAATTCAAAAACAGTCGGTTAGAATACTATAAACAGAATTATAATCATAGAAAATGAAAAAAATAATAAAAAATATTCACATTTGTTTTTTAAATGCAACGCAGTTTTTTTCCTAATCTTTGAAATATGTATTTCTATAAATAGTTTTTGTAAGGCTTGGGAATGCTTGAGACATTATTAATGTCTGAAGTACATTTGAAAGAACATTTGAGTGCAGTTATGAGGTAAGGAATCAACCACCATTTTGAGTATTTTGGATTCATGCTGTAAACTATATCTCATGTATATGTTTTTTATGCAAAACTAATCCAAGTCTTACAACATAATACTTTTAACGCATTCATTAATTTAATGTCTGAAATGCATTTGAAGGAATATTTTAATGCAGTTATGAGGTAAGGAACTAACCACCATTTTGAGGATTTTGGATTCATGCTGTAAACTATCTCTATGTGTATGTTTTTTATGCAAAACTAATTCAAATATTATCCACTATACAAAATAATGCTTTTAACACATTCATACATTCATTAATTTAATGTCTGAAATGCATTTGAAGGAACATTTGAATGCAGTTATGAGGTAAGGAACCAATCACCATTTTGAGGATTTTGGATTCGTGCTGTAAACTATATCTCTATGTGTATGTTTTATGTTTTTTATGCAAAACTAATCCAAGTATTATCTATTACACAATAAAATACTTTTAACACATTCATTCATTTTGTAAAAGTAGAATTCATTTTTTTCTGCAGTATTTTGTGAAACCTACTATTTCTAAAAAAAAATATTGTCTTTTGGTAAGGGTTCAATTTTTCACAACGGCATTTCACTTTGCAGATGTTTTTCATGCTTTCACCAGAAATATTTTGAAATCATTCTCACGTGTTATAATCAAGAGCGCCGTTCCTATGAACTCTCGGAATCCAGTGAGTATCTTGCAGGAGGGAATATGCCACAACTTGAAATGGCTCAAGTCATCTCGCATATATGTTTCAGGTTACTTTTATAGTTTCGTTAACAAGTGACAGTGACGTCGAGTCTTATAACTGACTCCATGCTGGAAGTTGCTATTTTATTTTTCAATTAAATATCACTCAGGGTTGTAGTGAAAATGTTTTTCTTATTTATATTTTCCTTAACACGGGAGGACACACGGGGGTCATTTTACGACCTCAAGCCCTCGGAAAACTCAGATTCCTAGAAAACTAACCACCTGTCCATTCCTTTCTTATCAATATCTGAGTTAGTCACCCCCCTCTGCCATTTCTGAGTATTTAGAAAGTATTTCCAGAATTTTTCGTCCCCTACTGCACGTTTGGTCAGTTACTAGGGTTATTAAATGACCCCGCGGGTCCTTCCGTTTGTTCCACAGACTACTTATTAAACTTTGCTTATACGGTCAGCTCCTTACTTTCCTTCCCGAATTGAAGTATTTAACTGTTTCTCAAAATATCGACTCCATAAGAAAAAGGAATGGAACGTTTACGTAAACTTCTTGCTGAAGTTGAAACTGATGAAGATCCAGATTTGACAATGGACCTGAGGATGCTTTAGAAGAGATTTTTTCAGATCATGAAAGTTTCTGCGAACATGAAACGGAATCGGAAGAGGACGGAGATTCTGTAATTGAAGATGTGAATAACTTGGAATTGTTTTCAACAAAAGAGGGCATTGAGTGGAGAAAAACAAAATTTAGGCAAAATATTCGTTGTCATAATATTGTGTCTCGCTTACCTAGAACAAAAGGACTAGCGAAAGACGTTACAAACCCTGTACAGAGTTGGGAGTTATTCTTTAACGAACAACATTATACATTTAATTGTTGAGTGAACAAATATATTTATCGAGAAATGCGCACCACACTTTTAACGTGAAAGAGATGCGCGAAAAATGAACCACTAGAAATCCGTGCTTTATTAGTGGATAATAATGGAGTAGATTTGATTTGTGTTAAGCACTGTATGCTGATTGTTTAACAGTCAAAAGCTACATTTTTCCAACTAAAAATAAAATGATTTTAACAGCGGAGGGTTGAATTTTAGTTTGGGGTCATTCTATAATCCCCGAGCGTCTTAGCGTTCGCTAAGGAGGCGTTATCTCGGGTTAATTTTTGCCTCGGAAGTAGAATAACATATTCTGAAACTGGTCCTTATTGAGACAAAACTTTAATATTTCGATTTATATTTAATTAACATTTAGAAATACTATTTCTTGGTGAACATTTACTGCCTAGGAAGTAACAGCGTGCCGAATGTCGTAGCTCTGAGTCCAACGGTCTGTCTTGTGAAATATGTTCAACAAATTTCTGTCGCATCACGTACGTCTATTTTTCGCTTGTTGCAATTTATATTTAGTATCCAACCTATAAAGATCAATGTTTTCAGTGATGTTATTCGTATATTTGCTGCGGAATGATCGCTTAACCCTTTAAAGTTCACTACATGTGTCGTTTTGAAAATTAATAAATTTATTTCAAAATGAGTATTAGACGTGTAGCTGATCATAAATATGTAAAAGAGAAAAAAATTGTCATTTTTAATTTTCAAGTAGTATGTGGTTTCGCAGTGAAAGCAATGAACGGTAACGGGCTATTTTTTTTTCTCCGAAAAAGTTATTATCGAAATGCAATTTAAATTTATGAGTATACTTGAGTATTCAGGATATTCAACCTTCATAAAATTCAATATTACTTCCGAAGATTCAATTTACAATTTTTGCAAGAACACTCGTCATTTCGTTTCTCTTAGATATCGAAAGCAATGTAGCTTCTGCAATGCCGATATCTTTGTGAAAACTAACTGCGTTGAACTGGAATTTTTACATAAGTTGACCTATATATCTGGCTCTTAAGTTATGAAAGAAAATTTACGCTACGTTTCGCGCATGCGCAGTAAAAAAAACGGTCAATGTGTGGTTTCGCTGTGAAACAAATGAACGCAAAAGGTTTAACTTGTAATATTCTCTTTTTTACCTGCAGGACATGAAGGAAAGGAAGGCCAGAGTTCCTCACCTGACCTTCTAAAATATTTGTGCAAGAACACTCATCATTCTGTTTCTCTTAGATATCGAAAGCAATTTTGCTCTTGCAATGCCGATATCTTTGCGAATACCAACAGTATTGAACTGGAATTTTCACATAAGTTGGCAAATATATCTGGCTCTTAAGTTAAGATAGACAATTTACGCTACGTTTCGCCCATGCGCAGCGAAAAAACGGTCAATGTGTGGTTTCGCTGCGAAACAGATGAACGCAAAAGGTTTAACTTGTAATATTCTCTTTTTTACGTGCAGGACATGAAGGAAAAGAAGGCCAGAGGTCCTCACCTGGACCTCTTAAAATATATAAATTTCTGCAAGAACACTCATCATT
>BGPR01008228.1:37695-47996 GCA_013235015.1 Araneus ventricosus
TAATATGTACACACTTACATTATCTTAAAATTTTGTAGTGTATGAAAATGCAGAAAGAGCAAGCATAAGTGCGGTAAAAGCAGCAGTCATTAGCAAACTTTCAGCATCTTAGGAAGCAATTTGCTTTTAAGGAGAACCTTCCAAAATATGCAATCCAAAATAACTTTCGGAAAGAGATAAAATTCATGGCTATAAGAGGAGATAGATTAAATACGTTGACAGCTATTCGAAAAAATAGAAAAAATTTAAATTCTTGATAAGCTCTGCTTGTAAACAATCCTTTTTCTTCTTTCTAGAACTAGAAAACTTTTCAAATAGCTTAAGACGATAATATATGCCAATTTAAGGAATCTTCACATCTGAAATCCAGCCAAAAATGCTAGAAAACGACAAAGAGTATATTATTAAGTTAGTTTAAGTTGGAGTAGTTGAGTTGCAGAGTTAATTAAGTTGCTTGGGATGTAGCAATTAAAAACCTATGATAAGCTTCTAACAAAGCTTGGAAATTAATTCTTGCCATGGTTTTGTAATAGACACTCAGTAGTAGGGAAGAAATTTAGCCAAACGTCCATATGGATCTGCGCCACTAATCATATTATATATATATATATATATAGTTAAATATTTCAAATAATCGACGAAATATGTGTAATATTTTCAATATATACGTATATTAATCTAAAAATTAAAAATAAAATCAAATTACCTTATCAATAATCATACAAGTGAACTACGAAAGATAGTAGTAATAGTCTATAATCAAATTATGAAAATGACATCCTAGAATTTGAATTCCAATAATCAAATGCCAATGAGTCTTGGGTCGGTCATATATATATATATATATATATATATATATATATACATAATAAAAGAAAACATAGAAAGAAAACATTAAAAACACGTTGTAAAAGAAAAACCAAAATAATAATAAAAAGGGACAAAAGGAAAAGGATATAATCAATGTATAAATTGTCAAAACATAATTTTAAAAAAATTAACAAACATATCAATAATCCCTTGCGAAAACTTTAATTTTTAACTAAATTATATTTAATTTTAATCAAACAATTAAAAATACTAAATATATGCCAAAAGAACATAATAATGACATGAATCGAATATATATATATATATATATATTCGATTCACATAGTGTAAGTTTTAAGTTTATTTAATTAAATCTATAATAAGGAAAATGGAGTTTCTATCTCAATAAAATATAATAACATAGATTATAAATATATAATTAATTGTTTACACTATTATTTCATAGTAATCATATATTTGGTTCGTCCAGAAAGTAAGATTCCTGGAATCCGCAAAGGGACACAAAACATAATAACCAATTTTTGTGTACCGGTATGTTTCAATTTCATACCAAGTGTATTCTAATGTGTTCTTTCTCATCGCATAACTAGTCATTACTTCATATTTTCAACATTCAATTATGACTTTTGGCCCAGTAAATCCAATGGAATCCCTTAAGTCCAGTATGTGTACAACTACACTCATCCAAGAAGGTCCCTTTGCCCTGTTTCTATTGGACAGATGGCACGGGGGTCAGGACAACTTAACAGAAGCAAGCACAGATGTGAGGTCAATCATTTCTCCCTCCGGTAGCATGGGTATACACTTTCTTCCACGTATATTAAACTAGCAGGGAACCCTTGGCTTCCGAGCTCGAGCAAATCCGCCACCTGATAGTGGGGCCAGCGTGTGACAGTCCTCTGCACCTTGTAGTCATTGAGAAATGCTTCCCGACTAGGAATCATTTCAGGTGCTCGAACGGATGGTAGTCGTTGAGAGCAAGATCAGAACTATAGGCGGCTTTAGGTTTAGTAGAACAGTATGTTTGAGACGTATGCTTGCTATATAAAGCCGCTTTGTCTCCAATTGAGGGAAAAAAATTAGAACTAATTCTCGAATTGAGGACTACAAATGAGATTCTTCCACCCTCCCTGCATGCGGATCGGTCAAGCACCCCATGCTCCACGACAACATTCGCCCTCATGCGGAGCAACTCACAAACCAACTGCTGCAGCGGTTCCGTTTGGAGGACCAAATGTAATTACAAAACTTTACATTTATAAATTCGCAATCTAAGCATAAGAAGGAAATCGTGACTCAATTTGAATATCAAATTTATAGAATATACGGTGTCTGGATTTACAAATAATTTACAGGCATGTCTGGGATCATTCGAAAACTGATGATTTTGGAGTAAAATCAAAGATTATATTTAAAAATGATGCTTATTAAAGCTGTATATTAAAACTTGTATTTAAACAAAGCGTGCATATTTTATATGCATGATTTATATAAATCATATTTGTTAAGTGTTATGTAACCTAAATGATCCGCAAGTGATTAGAAAAATAACTTCACACTATTGAGCGCAATCAATCAAGGATATCTGGAGAGAATATGAATGTGAAATATATATGAAAAGGAAACAAATAATGTTAATAATTAAAATAAACGAAATTTTGAAAAGTTCCCTTATTTCAACGCAAAAAGAAACCAAATAAATTTAATTAAAAACTTCTTATAAAACATTCTTTTATTAGTGTACCAAACAGCAGAAATTTTTCATTTATATTATTTTCTATATTTTTTCTTCTTGAGATCAAATTATTTGTCAATTTAACTACCAGTTAGCGCTACCAATAAGGAATCGAAATTTAATCTAATTAATGATTAACTCATAATTAATTTCTATAAATATTAACATAGTGTATTGTCATCAATAATAGCCAAGTTTAAAAAATACCAATCTTCCAGAACAATACAAGATAAAAGAAAAGTCGGCTACAGAATTCCATGTTTTCAAGTGTGAAAGAAGTGAGATTAAATAAAAAAAATTATTTGAATTATAAAAAAAAATCAGTTTATGCTAGATTACCTAAAGTTCAGAAAAAAATTATAGAGGGAAAAATCGAATGCTGAAAGAGCAGCAGAATTAAAAAAAACCTATGGATATAATTACCGAATTATAAATGATTAAATACCTCTGAATTATCAGGAAATCATTGCAAAATGGATTATAAGAAAGGATGAGAGATATTCCGTAAATTTGTCTTCGGTAAATTGGACTCAGTTTCAATCCTTGAGCCTATAATAACTCGACAATAGCAGCTTAAGATTGTCCTCCATTTTATATCATTCGTGAATTGTCATCTTCTCTGACTTTATCTGGATGCAATATTCGTAATAGTTTCAATAAAAGGATGTAGCGAATTCTAAAGCATCCGTAATTTGCCCAAACTCGTCTGCATTCCTTGAAGTTATGGATTCATTTCTGATTTGGAAAGCAGCTATTCATTGTATTCGGTATTTTCTCATGTCAAAAGATCTAATAAATGATACTTTAATGTATATGCAAATAATTTCTGACGATAATGGTATAAATAATCTATATATGCATTCTTTGAATATGCATCAAAAATACATTATGCAAATATTTTATGCATTCATCTTTAAATACCATACTGAGGATCATTACTCATAACTATCTCTGACTGAAATAGACTTTTGGATTTATGAGCATAGTTGGTGCCTAGAAAGCTGTACATTTGGGCTTTGATGCATTAAAACCTGATTATTTGGGGTTGAGATATTGAAAAATGACTTCATATGTTGAAGTTAATAAATAAAAACTTATATAAATATTTTTAAAATATATAATAAATATTAATTTTGACGAATTCATAAATTTCTTACGTCATATCATAGCTTTCGCACATGTTATTGCTTACAAAAGCTTTGAGAAATTAATAATTTCTTAAAATAACAATTGATGTTACAATAATTCGATAACTCCTTATGAAACTCTCATGAAATCTCCCATTTTGAGGCCTTTTTCAATTCCTACTATTAGTTCACACTCCCTATATATATTTATTTACATATCTTGTTCATATTTTCAATCGCTAATAAAATACTTTTTATTCATCCACTCAAGTTCAAATACATTTTTTAAAACTTGTAGTGGATGACACTTGATGTTAATACAGTTTTTCAAATATTATTTCATTAATGAAATTTAATTAATTAATTTCAGTTTTATATGGGAGAAAGCATAGGTCGCATTGAGTCATTTGTTTCGAATTTTTCTCAATAGATGGAGCTAGGTTTGCCAGCTTCTAGACCTAATATTCTTTGTTTTCTGGTATGTTCACGAAGGCGTCATTTTTTCATGTATTTTTGTCAGTGACGAAGCGTGTAGATCGCTGACCTAAGTAGGAATTGAATTAATTTTTTTATATTATTTGTTTATAACGCAGAATATTGAAAATATTTATGAACTCAAAGTAATAAATAAATAAACAGTCTATTATCATTTAATAATCCCCGTTTTAAAAGAACAGATTGGATGTGAGATTTATATCCTAGCGTTAAACAAAGGGCAATACATGAGGTGACATCCAATTGAGGAAGCATGCAGATACAGTGACAAAAAAGATACAGTCAAGGTGAACCTTAACACATTCACCGCAGCAGTGGCGGGCCTTCGGCTTCCCCCCTTCGCTAAGAGTTCCCCTCTACTCTAAAGTTCAAAGAAAACGCAAATTATCTGATTTTTTTTTATTTTACTGAAATTAAATACCCTTACATGTCTATTGTCTATACCTTCCTACAACAATAATAAATAATAATCCCTATAATGATTTAAAAACACAAAAAGTAAGAAAATAAAAATCGTAACTCTTGCCTAAGTTTAGAATTTGTCTAACTTATGATAGTTTTGGAAACAAGGCACTACACGGAATGAAGGTTCTGATGTGCATGTTTTGCACATATACCTTGTTTTTCGTCGAATGGACCTCATGCACAGTTTGGGTTCGAGAGTATAGAAAAACAGCCGTGGAGGAATAAACAAAACGATCGGCCTATAAGTGACTCAGAAATAAAAGCAGTTCTGAATCAGCTGTTTAAGACTGACCAATAGCTGCCGCCGGCAGATCACGTGTCGGAAGATGTGACGTCACATGCATAAGGTCCATTTGGAGTAGCTTCAGTTGATGCTGTGGATATTGTGCCCATGTAATGTTGGCCTCCAGTTCTCGACGCATCAGAACATTTATGGTGGATGAAATAGATTCTAGGAATTGTTGTGCCCTTGCGTTCACTAGAACTTATTAGCGAATGTATTATTTCCTTTCGAAACCAGATCTGAGGTAGCTTTCCACCGACTATGGTATACAAATAATTGGTATATGAATAATTTTGTGAAAAAATAATTATATGGACTGGAATACAGTGAAAAGTTAATAAATAAGTCTCTGGACACGCTCCAACAATACGCAACCAATACGCTCCAAACATTGTTTGGAGGACGATTTATCTTGTCCCTAGCGCACAGCGAATGATCTTGGAAGACGAGATATCTCGTTCGGCGTGGCGAAAGTGTTAAATAATCTGATTTCAAACCGGCAATCTTTCGCTAAAGAAACCGAAATTCACTATCATAGCATCACTGCCAAAGATCGCGGGCATATCATCGTGGTGGTTGAAAATAAGAAATAAACTTGATTTATCATAAAGATAGAGAACATACAATTCTACTTGTTCCTCATGTATTATTTAATGTAAGTAACACCAAAAACAGATTTTTAACAACAAAATTTCTGCAAGTATGCCCTGATCCTTTATTTACGCGTTCTTTATTGTTTATTTTGATGTATTCCTTTTTATCATATATTAGAGATGGCAGTTATTGCGAAAATAACCGTTTTCGGTTATTCAGGTTTTTTTACCTCCGGTTTAACATAACGGTTATAACCGTTCAAAATAAACGGTTTTCGGTTTTTCTATTAAAAAAATCAAACGCCATTTGTAAACAAAAACTTTTTATTAATATCGTTTTCACAGAAAATCAAACATCGACCAATATTTTTCTGTTCATAACGACTCTCTCCGTAATTCGCCAACCAACTGATGCCTCGAGGAAGGAGTTGTCGTTGATTGGTCTAAGATGATGAAATTCAAAGCTTCATAACTCGGTAAATTTTAGTCTAATCGAACTTAAAATCGAGCCTATCTTCCGATCCGGTTCTTTTACCCGGTTATTGATTTTAAAAAATAACCAGTTATAACCGGGACAAAAAGTAACCGAAAAAACCGGTTAACTGAAACAGAAAAAAACCGTTTTATGGTTAAAAGTGGTAGATTTGTCTCATCCGTATCATATATTGATTGACACCATTAAACCAATACTCAAAGAAGCATCATTTTTCCACAATGAAAAAGAGTATAGTCTTTCACGACCAGAAACTGAAAACTTGTTTTGTTATTGTTGAAACGAAATTTCGTTGATAGGAAACTTCACACTTGAGGAAGTTTCGTTTTACGATCTAAATTAGAAGACGAAGGTTATTTGATCACGTAATCATTTCTTTTATTTATGATAGAAGAATATACTCTTCCTTTCCGTCGCCGTGATGAATTGCTATAGCAACAAGATGTACCTAGAAAGGAAGTCTACCATAGAACTCATTTCCTCGGGAAGGCCAATTCATTCGACCGTGGTGTCTATTACCTCTTCCACAAGATTGTGTAGGCCTCTCAGAAATGCCATGACTAATCTATCTATGCCTGTCAATATGGCTATCAAAATAAATACATAAGATGTTACACAGTTTTGTTTCAACACAAGGCGCATATGTATAAATAAATAATTATATATAAAAATTAATAATTAATTATAATATTACATAATGCTAAATTATTAAAACTGTTAAATTAAAAATATTCCAATACTGAATTGTAAAAATTGTTCTCAAATTGGTCATTTGTTCAAATGTTGCTCAAAATATATCCATTGATAACTAAAACTCTCAGACTATATTTAGCAGGAAAGATAATTGAAGACAAGATTTCTCTGTGTTTCCACCACAGTTGGGATTAAATAGTCTTGTTTTCTCGCATTAGCAAGAAACATTGTCATTATACACTCACTGAAAACTTACGACAAGAAAGAGTAAAACTATCTACAGGGTGATGAAATACACCAAGACGAAACAGATAAGCATCACAAGGGCAACACGCAAAGGAGAAAGTCTGTCTCTACATTCACGTTACTGCCTGTATGTAAAAATTTAAACGGTTAATCATTCACCGAGGTCGATGGTTCAAATTAACCTCCATAGGGCTCAATACAAATTCTACCACGATCGGGAGCAACTCATCTGTGAGTTTAAAAGTTATATTTTTGCTTAGGCTTAAAGAAAAGCTTATCAAAGTGAACTATCGGTCATACAAATCTAGATATGTGTTCTTAAATAACTTTTTTGTATTTCCTTGCAATTTCAACTAACAAAAAGTCCAGAAATTCAAGAGGGAGTTGACATATCTTTTCCCGCAATGTTCCTTAGCAATGACAACGGTTGTCGTTGAGAGCCTGAAATTATTCGACATTTTTTAAACAAAATATTGGAAATAATGATCAATATCATTGAATTAGGGGCTGGGGCACAGGTATACGAACTTTAGCAAGTATATAAAAAGAAATTTGAGAAAAATTTGGGAAATCAAAAATATAAATGCAATCGGGCGCAACTCATCTACCAGATTAACGTGCCCCTCACGTACATCAAAAGAGCACAAGAGGATAAACCACGATACCGTAGTGTCAGTGGTAGGGAGAAAAGAAGTTTCTAGAGGTCCCACATCTTTCTCGGTAGAACATGCACCTAGGCACAAAAAAATATGGGTGCTTCATCTCACTGATTAGATGCGCTCGACGGAATGTAAAATGTTTATGCTTCTTAAGCAATAGTTTCATGATAGCTATTAGGAAATTCAGCATTTTAAGCTACGAAGCTTGCATCTTTTCTAAATTCTCTCGTACCTTTAATCTAAGGTTCGAAGCATTCTTTCTTTAAGATTTTTACGTCATTTCAAGTGAAGTGACTAGCTCAAAGAAATCTATATTGGCAGCTATTTAATCGGAGTCGTATGACGTTGTCTATTCGATTCCCGCAGCTGATATGTAGATGTACTGATTATGAGAAGAGTATATATGCTTGTCATTACTATGTCATATAAAAAGGTACGGCCTGTAGGTCCTCTAAGCCTTCAGTGCCATGTAAGCTGTTGCTGGTAATGTACCTATAAGATGTAGGACAAGTATCAACCCTGTTAAATGGAAATGTGGTGATCTGTGAATATGTTCTTAAATGTGGCCGTCCAAATAAATGTCTCTTTTAACTTGTATGATTCGTCATTTCTGAAACAATAAGAAATGCTCTATCGCATAGAAATTCCACTGTAAAAGCCAGGACGCTTTTAATCTTATTATCCAGCAGCTCTTCATAACTAGTGTTACTCAAATTGCCTGTCTCTATTACAAGGATTATAGTTTTTGCCGAGACTAACAAGTGATATTGGCAAACTCGCTTCCTGTGCCTAACAATATCAATCCATATTAACCGATAAATATAAATTAAGTTTTGTTACAAAATTCCCATTGTATTTCTAACTGATAATTTAATGCTGTTGTAGCATATTTTAAAGGGTAAAATGAGAAATGAAATTTCTTCAAGTCAAATTTTTTGAATATACCGATATATATTATTCATAACTTTACAAAAGAAATATTTCTTGTTTCATCGAGAATGATGATGATTTGATGGACTGGGAATCTACTGCCTGATTCGAAAGCTTTAGAGAATGCAGGAACTATTATATGGAGTTCAAGTTTAAAAGACAGTTTCGCCATTGTAATCTAAACTTTCAAGTAGCTTAGAATCGAATTTACAGCTAAAACTAATTTTAAACGACATACTTCCGACTCGGCATATTTTTTTATATTCGCATTCACAATCAGTTAATCGTATTTGAATTGATTTCATTGTTTATTTAAAGAATATTTGATATGTTTATGGTGTTAACACTAGGTTACATTATAACACTATAATTTCACACATTTACTTAGATCGAAATGGTTCAAAATGACCCTAACGGTAAACCTTGTGTTAAATATAACTGCCATCGCACCACTCTAAAAGAAATAAGTATCAAATCGCTAAATAAAAGGTATTCAAGATACTAGGGCTGGTTAAAGCTAAAGTACCAAATTAAAAAGTAACGACACCTTACTTTGGTCGGTTTTTAACGGCCAACATCTCTAATAAACCATGCCATTGATACAGTTGGATCTCAACGAATCCTAAGAGATAATTAAAATCCATTTAAAGAATATTTGATATGTTTATGGTGTTAACACTAGGTTTACCGACATTTCTTATATATGTACCTCTACAGACAGGGACAATTTGAACCATGGACAAAATCACATATTTTCTATAAAAAAACTACTTAAGAAACGTATTATATACTACTATATATAAACGTACTATTACAAATAAAACTATGAGAAATATGTGTACATAAGATGTATAATATTTAACATTTATTCCACGCATGAATTACAGATGTATTTAATTTCGCTTACACATTTTCCGTAAACAGTCTTTTTACATTCTGTATAGATGTTGTTGGTTTTGTTTCTGTTGAAACTGAAACTGCTGAGACGTCTTCCGCAGGTTAAGATAGCAATTTGCGGATTGACTTTCGTTTGCTTTTCCGATGCTTATCTCTTTTCTGCGTCAGCGTCTTCCAACATATATACGTACCGTGTAAACAGAGCCAATTTCCTGGCGTTAATGCTGATTTTACTAATGCTTCAAATTGACCCGTACTGGTAGCGATAGATATACCACATAGAGAGCTTCAAAATTGCAAGGCTTTAAGCAGATGACTTTCGGTATGTACTCATCTCGTTGAATAAATAAAGGCAGTACAAGTGGCAGAAATAAAATCTAAATGGTTTCTATAATTTCACACATTTATTTAGTTCGAAATGGGTCAAAATGACCCTCGCGGTAAACCTAGTGTTAAATATAACTGAGATCGCACCACTCTAAAAGAAATAAGTACCAAATCGCTAATAAAAGGTATTCAAAATACTAAGGTTGGTTAAAGCTAAAGTACCAAATAATCAAATACCTACACCTTAATTTGGTCGGTTTTTAACGGCCAACATTTCCAATAAACCATGCCATTTATATAAGTTGGATCTCAACGAATCCTAAGAAATATTTAAAATCCAATTGTTTCATGCGAGCATACTAGTTGAATTTTAATATTGTAGAATGCTTTTTTGTTCGTGACAGAGTGTGAAAATGCTATATTTTGTGAATCTCTGTCTCTCATTGAAATAATAATGCCTAGGAAAACTTTAGATGAAAGGTAACGCATAATGCAAAAGAACAAGCAATATACCATTGATCTAAGTT